>PVKE010040281.1:0-14665 GCA_004027555.1 Craseonycteris thonglongyai
GAAGGAGACACGGTGTACACATCCCACAATACACAAGGTCTGACAACTAAGTTCACGAACTTGCCCCCACAAGCTTACGTTGGCAGCACTGTGCAAGCAGCTCGGTAAGGGTTCATAACCTTGGTATATCAGTGTCTCACAGCTGTGTTCCTGTGCACATGTGGGGGTGTCTTGCTGAGTGGTATTCATTATCATTGTTCCATGTTTTTGTGTGCCATCGTGAGAATGTCAAAGCTTGAATTAGAGCAACAAACACTAAATTTCTTGTTCAAGTTGGCAAGAGTTGAAGTGAAATCAGGGACATGTTAGTCCAAGTCGATGGGGATAATGCCATGAAGAAAATGGCAGTGTACAAATGGATGAAACATTTTTCTCAGGAGAGAGAAAGTGTCACTGATGACGAGAGGTCAGAGCAGCCAGGACCAAGCAAAACTTACGAAAACACTGCAAATTATGGGTCAAAATCACCAGCTGGCTGTGTGAAGCATAGCAGACCAAGCAAATATTTATAGAGAAACGGTTAGGAAAATCTTAACTAAAAATCTTGGCATGAGAAAGGCATGTGCAAAAATGTTCCTGAAGGAGCTCACCAATGAACAAAAGCAAAGGAAAGTCAAAGTTTGCCAAGACCTTTTGGAGAGGCAAGATGATGTTTTGGGCCAAGTTATCACTGGTGATAAAACAAGTGTACCAATATGACCCTGAAACAAAGCGTCTAAGTCCACAATGGAAATCAGCCAATTCTCCACAACCAAAAAAGTTCCATCAGTCCAAATCAAGAGTCAAAATGACGTTGCTAACCATTTTTTATATCAGAGAGATTATTCATTATGAATTTGTACCAACTGGACAGTCAACCGAGTTGACTATTTGGAAGTGTTAAAAAGGCTGCATGAAAAAACTGGATGAAAACAACCTGAACTTTTCCCCAACAACTCATGGCTCTTGCATCACGACAATGCGCCTGCTCACACGGCACTGTCTGTGAAGTAGTTCTAGCCAGTAAACAAATAATTGTATTGGAACACCCTCCATACTTACCTGATCTGGCCCCTGATGACTTTATTCTTTACCCAAAGATAAAGAAAATGTTGAAAGAAATACATTCTGGTGACATTCAGGATATCAGGATAAAACAACAGCTCTGATGGCCATTCCAGAAAGAGTTCCAAAATGACTTTGAAGGATGGAGTAGGCACTGGCGTCAGTGCATAGCTTCCCAAGGGGAGTCCTTGGAAGGTGACCGTAGTGATATTCAGCAATGAGGTATGGAGCACTTTTTCTAGGATCAGTTTGTGAACTTAATTGTCAGACCTCGTATTCAAGCTAGTCTGTGTTGGTATGTGTTGGGAATAAAGCTGAAAACCAGCATCTCCACTGATGGATATAAATGTCTGCCTGTAGGTTTCACAGAAGACTTACTGTAACATAGTCATTTTGCATTGCTTCCCTTTCAATCTGTCACAAAATACCTGTGCATGGTAAGAATATTTCAACAAGAGAATTTTTAATTAGCCAGCTGAGGTCTTCTCAGTCAAATAAGCATTGTAAAATACTAGGCATCATCAAATAAAAACAGCAGTTGAGGATTTATAAGAAGAAAATCAAATAAATGACTGACTTGAAATAGTTATTTGTAAAATCCTGAATCTTTGGTTCATAGAACCATTATGTTATCTTATACACTACGTAGTTTCTTGATCAACATTCAGAAAGTTGTCACATCAGCATCTGTTTGCAAAGAAAGCAATTATGCTTTTCTTATTTCAAACTGTGATAATAGGGATCAAGTCCCAAATGCATTACAATTCATATTGGCAGAGGCTAATGGACCAAAAGAAATTTGTTTGCCTTTTTAAAATAAATAATTGCCTTGTTAATGTTGCAATTTATTCTATTTGACTAAATTTACTCAGCAAAAAACCCCCACTCAATGTAAAACTAAGTGGTTAAAGCACGAATAGCTCCGTGCCCTTTCCAAGAGTCAGTCCCGACTGCACGCATGGGCGCAGCCCACGTAGAGAGGCCCTGTGGTGGGAGCCACCAACTCTTTTCAACACACACACAAAAACGCAAAACTGCTTCCTGACTCACACTGGTCTCATTCAGAGAAGCCCATGAGTCCCCTGGTACTAAAGGCGTGACGGCAGATGGGCAGCAGAGCCCACCAGTCCCTCCATCTCCTCAGTTTGGTTTGACACTGGTGTGTCTTCTACATCTCAGCAGCACAGACGTGAACACCACTGCGGCATAAGCTGCTGATGTCCTCAGCACTTACGTGCCTATGGCTTTCTACTGCAGGCGACACCATCAGGGAGAAACCAGCCACCACGTTGGACAGGACTGAGTGAATAAATACTCCAGCTTCTTAGTCATCAGACGAGATAGCTCTGAGGTGGGTTCTATACAGCTTCGCAAAAACCTCCAGCAGGATGGAGCGCCAGCTGCCAGAAGTTCATTAACACACCCTACACTGGTTTCAGTCCACCCCTTCTCACTTCCCCCTCCCGTTTCCTCGCAGGCGCTTCCTGGGAGCATCTCCCAAAGGCAATGCTTGCACTCCAACTCTTGATTACAACTTTTGAGCAAATAGTGAGTAGAAATCAGTGTGTCCACTACAACCAATAACACCCTTGGGTGGCACCACCCCACGAATGGAAATCATCTTGTTACCTCACACTATAATGTACTAAAGTGCATCAACTCTAAGATGCTATGGATTGTTTGGCATGCCAGTATCTTTAATAATACTAAAAACAGTATAACATTGCCACTTATCATTGTAAGAGTCCCTCCACTATAAAATGCATCCAAATTTCAAAGAGAATGTGGGGGAAAAGTTTAAGAGTCAAATAATATGGTAAATGCCATCAGCCACAGTTCTAAAAATCCACAACTGCTTCCCCATATATATCTAGCATGACTCTAGTCTGACTCTACACACAGGCTGAGAAATGAAACAGAAATCAATCCTGCTGTGTGCCCAGAACTTAACACGAATGGTAACTAAACGACTTGTCAGAAATATCACTCTCCAACCCCTCAATCAACTACTACATGAAGCCAGGACAGTTCACCATATGCCAGGCCCAGTGCTTGGGTCCTATACGGGAAAATGTCCTAACTCCAGCCTCAAGGATCTGACAGACTAGTGAGAGACAAGGCGAGTACTAAATACAACTAGCTGAATAAGGTAATGTCATTAAATGGATACCAACAAAATATAGGAGTGCACCAAAAGGAGAGAATAACAGCGTAACTGGATCAGGGAAAGTTTCTGTATGAAGCTGAAATCAGGCTGTCTGAGCATCTGTAAGAGATGAGGCTGTGTTTAAGAGAAAGAGACATGAAACAAGAGAAAACAACAGGGATACAAGCAAGTACCAGGCATAACGACAGAAAGTCAAGTGTTTTCGTTTCACTCAAGCAAAGGTTACTTGTGCCACAATGGAAAATGAAGCTAGAACTAAAGCTTGGGGCCAGAACATTTGATACTCAAGAAGAGTCACTGAACATTTTCAAGCAGAAAAATGACATCACCAGAAAGAGCTGTGTGAGATGGGGGAGGGGGGCGTAGGGGCAGAGAACCCCTAAAGAGCTGTTCGGAGACATATGGTCTAAAGAGCGTATGGGACATCTTAGTG
The DNA here is from genome assembly GCA_004027555.1 of Craseonycteris thonglongyai. Lineage (NCBI taxonomy): Eukaryota > Metazoa > Chordata > Mammalia > Chiroptera > Craseonycteridae > Craseonycteris > Craseonycteris thonglongyai. The sequence goes on from PVKE010040281.1 coordinate 3,645, forward strand.
ATTTTTCTCACTTACTGGAACCACCCAGAAGCCAGCTAGATATGAGTCAGGAATCCAGAAGAAAGATCTGGCCTGAAAATTTTTATTTGAGAGTCACCAGGACCAGATGCTAGTGGAAACTAAGAAATAAAAGACATATCTGTGACAGGATTTGACAAACTCCAGAGAAACAATCCAAGGAACATCACCATTAGTGGAATGAGCAGAAGAGGGACTCACAAAGAATAAGCAGCAGCAACCGAGTAAAGGGACAGAGAATCAGGAGAGAGAAAGACAGTGTTCAAGAAAAAGAAAAGTCAGTACTGACAATTTCACAGCAAGACGGATTAAGAACCAAAGCATATTCCCCAGGATTTAGGTAGCTGCTGATGTGGCCAAACACTGTGTATGAGTGAGTGGTGGGAATGGGGGTGGAGTGAGTGCACACACACACAGAGGCCAAAAAAACTGCCCTTGAGCTGAGCTGAAGTCACCCAAATGGACAGGGAAGGTCATCAGGAAAGAGTACCTGCCAAGGATGGGCTGGATCCAATTCCAAGATGCTCATCCTAAACCAAAAAGAGCTATAAAGCGCACATAAAAAGGTTTTCAAATTTAACAAGTATAACTCACTGGCTGTTTTGAGCAAACTAGTCTTTTATTTTAATGACAATGTTAACTTTTTTGAGAAAAAGAAACCAATCAAAAATCTGGCAAAATACACTGCTCAGCAAAATTTAATGAAAAGGTATGTAAATGAGGTCATGCCTTTTGTATGACTGCTTTCTAAAAGAAGCACATTTATGTATGTCTGCTGCATAAATTACTCTCCAGTATTTTCTTAAACTTAATTTTACTCAGTTCCTCTTTTTTAAAAAGAACTTCATATTTTATAACAGAATAAGCCATTAAAAAAAACAGTCAGTTCCTAAAAATGCACATTTTGGGCTATACTGGGGGAGAAGAAAATATGGACAGAAAAATATAAGGGTACGTTTTTTACCTCACTGCATAATTGCAGATGCAACACAAGTGTAAGGCAAAAGTTATGTCAAAGTCAGATTGAACTACAAGTTTGAAAGTACCACCTCCTACAGGTCTTTGTCCAAGGAAACCGTTAGCACCATTTATTACCAACTGAATATAATAGTAGAACTATCAGTTATGTGATGCCCTATAAAAGACAGATACAGTTTCTAATTATATCTATTCATTCCTTTTAATTACCCTGGAGAGTGATTACATATTTAACTTGGCTATCTTTAAAAAATTAAGTTGCTTTAATGAAAGTATTTTAGATAGCTATGCCATCATACATCATTTAGAAAGTTAATCATTCTCCTTGTTCTCACAAAAAGAATTTAAAGGTGGAGAGGTAGCAGTGTTTGGTGCTTTTTAAAATGTTAATTAGAGGGCACCGAGTAAGAGAGATCATCCAGGAAATAAAGTTTATCAGAAACTCAAAATATGTAATCTGCATAGAGTTAAGAAACAGCAAGTGATTCTCTTTAATGAGTTTATTTATGTTCACTTGAGAAGAAAAATTTCCCTTCACTGCATCAGGTTAAGTTTTCCAAATGCTGTGAGATAAAATGACTACCCTGAAAATTTTCTTAGAATATTTTTGAAAGCGAAAAGGTAAACAAAATCAAAATCATAATCTACGACTAACAAATCTAAAAATTAGTGCAAATACATTACATATTAAACTGAAATAAGAAGCTTCATATAATAGACTCCATGATATTACCAATAAGAAAGTAAATCATGGGAAAGCCAGGATGGCTCAGTGGGTTGAGCGCTTACTTTGCAGCCCTGGGGACTGAGGATCAGAGAGGATTGGATCCCGGCCCGCCCGTGCAGACCCATATGCTGAACTGGGTTGAGCTTCCCATGCGTGAGGCCCCCAGTTCAGCTCTCACCTCCAGGTTGGGCCCCTGGCTCAAGGGAGCATGCCTCCCATGCAGGAGGCCCCCAGCCCAGTTCCTGCCTTGTGAGGCCCCCGCGCACCTGTGTGAAACAAAACCATGTCAAAAAACTGGTGATGTGCAACTGTAGAGACTGCTCTGGGCCCTCCTTCTTATCTCTGCCTCTCGCTGTCTCTGTCTCTGTCAAAAACAATAAAATAAATCTTTTTTTAAAAAGTAAATCATGTGCTACATAGAATACATTTCCCTCCTCCTAGATGTATTAATAATAACAAAATTTATTTCTAGGAATGAGTACTCCATCTTAAAATGTAAGCTCATTATGGTTTTATGTAGCAAATGTGACATCATTAGCATTTAGTATTAGAGGTGACTTTCAAAACATACACACAACCTTCCTTGCACAGTCTTACTGGCCTTCCTGTATGTTACTTTATACAAATTTTATGCCATTCTTCTCCTACTTTCCATAATCCCATTAGTAACTCTTAATTACATTATTAATACTAATTTAGGTTTCCCACATACTTCTCTCAAGACAATTTCAGCCCACACAATGAAATGGTATTATGCCTCAGCTATATCTCAAAATCTCATTTAATTAAATAAAATCAAATGAATTAAGAGGTATGAAAGTGGATTTTGCAGTCTGCCACACAGTAGACATTTGATAAACACCTGGAACATGAATTCAGCACAACCCCTCTGACAACAAAACATTAAGAACTACAAGGTTTGCGTTTAAAATCAAATTAGAATGTCATCGCAATGTCATAAAGGTAAATGGAACACATCAAGAATGGAGGACGGGAAGAAGTAAAAGAATTTGACCTCACTGCATAATTGCAGGTGAGACATGGAGAGTAATGTAAAAGATTCCCAGATCTATATCCCTCACTCATTCTGCGAAAGGAAAACAGGAAGGACGCTCACTTGCATGGTCTGGCTGCCTACACAACAGCAGGCTATTCGCTAGGTCATATTCGTGCTCTGAAGGCAGCCTCCTGTTTTGTAATGATCATACTGCATGCCTTTATCATCTTCATTACAATGATAGTCTTTTTTTTTTATATAACTTCACTGTTTATCATAATTACCCCTCTCAAAAAATTATTTACTAATGTGATAAGAACCAAAGGACACTTCCTCAGGAATCTCACCAGTCTTTTGGGGGAACCCCTGGTAGAGTTTGTAGAGAAGAAGCCTGCAAGTAGATGTAAACTCCCTATACGCGCAGCCTCCGGGGATTTCATTGTCCCCTGCCAGCCACAGTCAGCATCCAGTGGTTTCTTTAACTATTCCAGCTAAAGTCTGACCTGTACCTAGCAGTCCGCTCCGCCCCAGGTAAGCAAGCACTCAGGTCTCTCTGCAAGCACCTGTTTCTCTTCGTCAAGCTAGTTGGCTGCCCTGTAACCTAAGCTCTCTGATGAGTTGCAAAAACAGTCATAATCTTGCAGTTGTTCAGCTGTTTTTGTTTGTTTTGCCATGTTTTAAGGATAGAAGTAACTCTCTTCCTGTACCACAATTTTGTTTTAATTAATGACTGAACCCAGGCGGTAAAAGGTAAGAGTATGAAAACAAATTTATAACTTTTTGAAACAGTCAACTTAAAAGCAACATTCCAAATTCCAAATTAAAATACTCTAATATAATTTTTAGTCTTAAAACTTAATTAGAGAGTTTTGGCTGTTCGTTAGTGTGATGTTTTCCAGCTGTTGATATATCAAGAAAAGTCTCATTATTTCCTAACAATAAAATGAATTCAAAACTAAATTGCAATAATGCATTTAGACATAAACTACATTGAGAATTCAGCCTAATAAAAACACATAACAGCTGATAATGATTTCTTAAAAGCATTTGCATTTGACAGAATGCTTTAAGAACATCAATTACATGTTCATAGTCCCATAATTTTGTTTTACAAAATATTTCCTCAAATCTCTTGGGCGATTACTACAGAGTTAAAAGCTGTCTTAAGATCAAAGATCAAACAGAGAAACAAAACCCTGTAATTCTCTATAGCAGCTCATTGATCTTTCCCATCTGCTACGCAAAAAGGAGGTATATGTTAAGTTTGAAAAAAGAAAACCTTTTTAACTAAAAATGACAGTAAACTGATTCTGGCAAACATCCAGACAAAATTTTTCTATATAAGATCCAACTCCCTTTTGCCAGAATATAAACAATGTCAACAACAGGAAAATAAAATCGAGTCAATAAAGTGCTGTCTTTTCTTTATATCTTTCTTCCCGTGAGTATATCACATGATCAGATTTCTATTATAAAACCACACATGGTAAATGAATTTCTAACCATCAAGAGACCTTTATAAACTCGTGGTTATGGGTGAATGATGAGAGACAGAGGAGCAAGACAGGACAAAAAAGTAGTGAACTGCAGCCCAGAGAAATTACCTTTTTTTAGGCCAACAACCAGCGAGTTTCCCCATGCATTCCTTTGTGTAAAAACCTAGAAGCCCTGTCCTATATCTTTACCTTGTAAACAATCGAGAAATTTCCAGAAGACAAATGATATGACATATTTTTAGAACAGAAGCAGCACTTTTGATCTCCTAAGACAAATGTTCATAGGCACACCAATAAACAGGCCCTTTAGGGGCCGTCACAGTGTTCTAGAATACGGTCTGGCTCTTCCTTTACTGTAACTTTTACCTCTCTCTCCTCTCATAATCATTGAATTATACACTTAAAATGGGTGGGCTTTTTTTTTAATGATATTTAAATGATACTTTACACAAGTTCTTTAAGAAAAAAAATAAAAGAAATATTACTTATTACTATGTTGAGTCAATGACTAACTCTACAAATAATTCCCATTCTCTGTCCTATATACAAAGGTTAGACAGGTCTCAAAAAATATGGGGAAAAGCGGAGAATAGTCTTTAAACAAATGGTATTGAGACAACTGAGTATCCACATGCAAAAGGATAAATTTGAACCCCTACTTCACCCCATATATGAAAATTAACTCAAAATGGATCAAATAACTAAATGGAAGAACAAAAACTCTTCGAACGAATGTAGCTATAAATCTTAGTGACCTTACATTAGACAATTGTTTCTTAAATATGACACCAAACACAAAAATAGCAAAAGAAATAAAAGATAAGTTGGACATCAAAATTAAACACTTGTGCACAGCAAAGGATGTTATCAAGAAAGTGAAAAGACAACGCACAAAATGGGAAAGAATATTTGAAAATCATACACCTGATAAAGGTCTAATATCCAAAACACATATACCTAGGAGTAATTTGATTGCATTTCTGTAACGAAAAATTATGTTCAGCACCTTTTTATGTGCTTATTGGCCATTTAACTCTTTTTGGAGAAATGTTCAAATCTTTTGTCCGTTTTTTAATTGGATTCTTTGTCTCTTTATTGTTGAATTGTAAGAGTCCTTTATATATGAGTATTTATTTGCTCATATACATGTATATGTAAGCAGTTTCATCTAAAGATGTTACCAAAAATACCTACAAAATAAATTGCTGAAATTAAAAATACATGATCATTATCCTATTAATTTTCCTATTTTGGGACTTAAATATGTCGGTATGATGCAAAAAGTCTAGAAACCAACCCATTTCTATGCTTGGTTTTCATCATCATCAAAGCCTCAAAACACTTTACAACGAGAAAAAGTACTGATACTTTTATTGTCCTTTTTGGGAGAGTTTAATCACTCCAACTTGCCATATTCATTTGTTAAATATTTATTATAGCCCTAAATCTGATGCTAATTCTGTAGGTTTTTCTTCTCCAATGTACATAGAATAGACATTTAGGCAATTCACAGAAAAGTCTCCATGTTTCCCAAACACAAGAGTTTCAGTGAACAATATGTATTAAATAGTCAAGAAAGTTTCTCTGAAATGTTCACAAATGGTGCTTTTGTTGCTTCTTATAGTCGTGTCTAACAAAAGGTAATTCAAAAATTAAAAGGCCATGTTTTGTAACTGCCTATTTTGTTGCACTAATTAAAGACAGTATTTACTACAGAGGATTGCAGTTGCAACCTCAACTCTATTTTACATGAAAATTCAGTTTATAAACTGGAGAGGAATGCCTTTGTGACATGGTGTCTCAAAATCATTTAATATTTAGAAGTGAAAATACAGCCATTAATAAATAAGCAAGCTCTACATTACTTTCAACACAAAAGGAAGAAGGCATATGGGGTGTTGATCACACTAATGTTCAGCTTGTAAAAACTCATCAACTCCCCTCCCACCCCCATCACTTCTCGGCCTTTTGGCTAAGATCAAGTGTAAAACCTCATCAACCTATACCTTCTATGTGATTTTACATATATTTACATATGTATGTCATATAATCATACATATTTTATGCATATGCAATAGTTCTAAAAAAAGGTTTTCAGGAATTGATGGGTTTATAAATAAATCCTTTGTGTGAGTGTTCATGTTTTTGAAGTGTCTCTTGCTGCCGTTGTTTTGTTTTGTTTCTTTGAATGAGTTTATATTCTAATTCTAAATCTTTATCTTCAGCTACAAAGAAAATTTTTCTGGCGCCCTCAGCAAATCATCTCTACAAATGACACATGGCATTGTTGGTCACACAATGCACCATAATAAAGTTTTAGACCCCTACCCCACCCCCAGATAGGCACTGTCCAACAGAACTTTCTGCAATGGTGGAAATGTTCTCTATCTGCAATGTCAAATACAGCAATGTCCACTGGCTAGCTGTATGTAGCCATCAAACACATAAAATGTGTGATGAAAGTACTAAGTTTTTCCAGTTAATTTAAGTTTAAATGACCAGTGGTGACTAGTAGCTACTGTACTGGATGTGTGACTCTAGACAACACCTAGCACTCTCTGCTTCTCAGGCATGAAGCTGTTTTGAAGTACCTGACTCATCATGCCCACTAAAGTCACAAGAAACAAGGATCTCTGGGTATTTTTCCCTCACATGTGAAAGTCGTGCTTTTGTTTCATTAGTATCAAAAGATTAAAATAAATAAGTCTATAAATTTAAGATTAAAATAATTAAAACCATCTAGAGAAACCACTAAAAAAAGAACAGTTCCCACTAATTATAAGCAGGCAGGTTATGGTATGTACATAGAAAATAAAAGACCTCTTTCACACAGGGAATTAATGGATATTTAAGGCCTGAATATGTTAAGTAAGGTTATAAATCACTCCATCTAATAAGATCCTTCTGCAATAAAATTTTCAAAATGGTAAAATTTTCCCATGGAATTAAGAATTAAGAAACATTTTTCTAAATCGATATTTACTAAAGCATGTTTTAAGAAAAAATAGCATAGTATAAGAAGTTAAGTGTGTTGCTAAAACTGTGCTCATGGTTAAGTTGAGAGATGCTGGATTAAACAAAGATAAAATAGCTTTCCTTGGTGAGATTTTTACATATCCTTTAGTAAGGTAATGTTCACTGTGAAGCTCCAGGAGGGAGATTATGGAAGGTTTATGAAACCCATCTGACCAATAATTATGAAAAATAAAAGTCTTATCAATATTTCTAAAATTTGCCTGATTATAAAAATCAAATCACCTAGGGTGCTTGTCAAATACATATATTTCCAGGCCTGGAGATTTTGATTCAACAGGTCTGAAGCAAGGAATCTTTCCACAGGTAAGTCTTATGGTCCAGCAAGTTTAAGAAACACTTTCAGGATATCCAAAACAAGCTGAAATAATATATGCACATACAAATGTACACTGAGCATCACAATTACATGCAATCAAAGTGCATTAAAAAAAACACACACACAGAAAATAACGAGTGTTGACAAGAATATGGGGAAACTGGGATCCTTGTGCACGGTTGGTGGGAATGCAAAATGGTATAGCCACTTTGCAAAACAGTATGGCATTTCTTCAAAAAATTAAAAATAGAACTATCATATCATCTAGCAATTACATTTCTGGATATAGTTATTAAAAAGTTTAAAGCGAGGTCTCAAATGTATTTATACACCCATGTTCATAGCTATATTATTATGCACAACAGCCAAAAGATGAAAGCAATCCAAGTGCCCATCTACAGATGAATGGATAAACAAAACGTTGTATATATACAATGCAATATTCAGCCTTAAAAAGCAAGCAGATTTTGACACATGCTATAACAAGGATGAACCAAGGACATCATGCTAAGGAAATAAGCCAGTCACAAAAGGACAAATTTTACGATTCTACTTACATGAGGTACCTAAAGTAGTCAAATTCAGAGAGAGAGAGGTGGGGGTGGGGGGAAGTTATTGTTAATGGATACAAAGTCTCAGATGTGCAATATGAAAAGAATTCTAAAAAAAGATGCCAACAGTGGTAGTGCGACAATGTGAATGTACTTAATGTAACTGAACTATATGCTTAAGATGCTTAAGATAATAAATTGGATGTTATGTATATTTTACCCACAATTTAAAAAAACATTATCAGAATTGTCTAGTCATACAGCCAAGATTAGTACTAGAGGCAGCCTAGGGTCCCCTGACTGCCGGGCACTGACCTTACCACCATGCCCTGACAGACAGGATAGATCGCCAGGTGTGGGCCTGAATATAAAGTCACAGGCCCCGCCTATCCTAGGTCTAAGATTTCATTTTCTCCAGTTCTTCTAATTTACAATTTATAATAATAACCCAGGGGAAAAACTTCAGTATGTCCAAATTATCTACCTATAAAGCAAGTGCTTACTGATACAGAGAGAATGTATTAATATGTTAACCTACTTAAGAAATTTCTTAAGCACTTCCAGCACATTATTTTTTTCACTTCTTCCTCCTTAATGTAATTCGCATTCATATAACCTTTCATTCCGTTAACAAGCATAAAATGCCTACTACGTGACAGGCTCTCTGGAAAGCACTGAAAGCCCAGAGCACAGCAGAGGTGGCCTTTGCGTCATATCGTGACTTTCAGGCAAGGAAGGGGAAGTGAAATAATCCATTAGAGCCAGAGCACAGGGAACAAAATTTGGAAATTTTGCAATCAGTGTGCAAGAAATTGAAGCAAATGGTGTTAGGTCACTGGATTCATCTTATGTAACCCCACACCAGCCTAATTTTTCATTAATAGATTGAAAAAGTTTAGGGAAAAGATATAAAAAGAATAAAAGAAGCCAAACAGAAAATGAGAAAAGGAAATCTAAAAGAAATGTATTGATGTGTAACTGGAAACCAGTTGGAGGTTAAGTTAAAAAAAATTTTTTTTTTCTGACCTGGGTATTAAACTAAGCCAGAGGTTTATATTATAGTTTCCAAATGAATGCATGCTCTAGTTCACTGACGATGTAGAGCCATTTAGACAAACACCAGTTCTACTTCTGCAGAGCTTTTGTGAGAAGCAGCAGCTGCCTAAAAGGCACTGGATGAATGGTCACGGAAGATACACTCAGGTAGGAATCTAACGCCTCGGGAAGGAAGGGTAGTTCCCCCTCCCTGCACCTAACCACTGTGTGCGTCTAACCTCGGGCTGCCTTCTCTACCTTCCAGGATTCTTGCCTACCAAACTGCCCACATGAAATGCTCCAAATACTTGACTTCAGCCTTGAAGCTCTACTGCGTTTAAAATGTTCTTATTTAAATAAGAAAGCTGTGGTAGCTTGGTCTACTTTTGGTTTTGTGCTTTCCTTGTAGTTGCTTTTGCTTTTTATTCCCTTATTCTTGCATTAACATTTTGGTTCACCTACACAGATTTTGGCATCACTTCTTACCAATGTGCTCAACGTCCTCTTACCAATCAGTTCTAGTGGTTTCATCAAGGAATAAAATTATGATAAATCCTAAACTCTTTTCATACCTTCGGGTTTGAACCTCAAACTGGATATTTCTCCATGTACAAGTACAGTATAATAGTCACCAACTTCTCTAACAGAACCTAATACATAGTTGGGCATCAATAAATGTTAGTTAAATCTAAATCTACTTAGAAAGCTCTAGAACATAACTCTTCAAACTGCAAAGTTTCTGGTTCATGTGCTTTTTTTTCTTGCCTGATTGCTCTAGTTCAGGCTTCCAGTACTGTGCTGAAAAGCAGTGGTGAGAGTAGACACCCCTGTCTTGTTCCTGATCTGAGAGCAAAAGCTTTCAACATTTCATCATTGAATATGTTCAACATACACATATCAATAAAGTGTGATGCACCATATTCACAAAATGAAAGATAAAAATCATATGATCATCTCAATAGATACAGAAATATAATAGCTTTCAACAAGAATCAACATCCACTCATGATAACAACTCTCTACAACTTGGGTAAAGAGGGAAAGTATCTGAACATAAAAAATAAAATTTTTTTTTAATTTTTAAAAAGCCATAATTGGGGAAGCCGGGATGGCTCAGTGGGTTAGGCGCTCACTTTGCAGCGCTGGGGACTGAGGATTGAATCCCGGCCCGGCCCGTGCGGACCCATATGCTGAGCTGGGGAGCTCCCCCAGTTCAGTTCTCTCCCTGTCTGTCTCTGTATCTGTCTCTGTATCTCTCTCTCTCTCTCTCTCTCTCTCTCTCTCTCTCTCTCTCTCTCTCTGTCAATAAATAAATAAATAAAACTTTAGGGAAAAAAAAAAGCCATATAATGACAAGTCCTTTATTTCCTTAAGGCTCAGTGTCCTCATCTACAATACAGGAGTGAGGGTGATGATGATGATGATGATGATGATGATAAGTAACTGTCCTTCACTGAATTGTTGTGAGGACCACAGGAGGTACTGAGCCCGAAATCTAGTATGTAGTTAACATTCAATAAATGCTAACAGCCAGCAGTTCCGGCTATAAATAAGAAGAGAACTGTTGACCACATCAAGACAACTCAGACAAAATGAAGACATTATTTTATTTTAATTGTTAAATTTATTGGGGTGACATTGGTTGATAACAATTACATTGTTTCCAGGTGTACAATTCTATGTTACACCGTCCATACATTGCATTATTTGCTCACCACCCAGAATCAGCTCTTTCCATCACCATATATTTGATGCCCCTCCCTACTCCACCCCCCCCCCAAGATCTCCCACCCACCGCCCCCCTTTCCCTCAGGTAACCACTAAACTATTGACTGTGTCCATGAGTTTTTGTTTCTTTGTTACTTTC
>PVKE010040282.1:0-14656 GCA_004027555.1 Craseonycteris thonglongyai
GATAATCATGTGGTTTTTATCCTTTGTTTGGTTTATGTGCTGGATTACATTGATTGATTTGCATATGTTGAACCATTCTTGTGCCCCTGGGATGAATCCCACTTGGTCATGGTGAATAATCTTTTTAATGCATTGTTGTATTCTGTTAGCTAAAATTTTATTTAAGATTTTTGCATCAGTGTTCATCAGTGAGATTGGCTTATAGTTTTCCTCCCAGGTTTCGGTATTAGAATGATATTAGCCACATAGAAGGAGTTGAGTAGTACTGCCGCCTCTTGAATTTTCTGGAGTAGTTTGAGGAGGATGGGCATTAGTTCTTCCTTGAATGACTAGTAGAACTCATTTGTAAAGCCATCTAGTCCGGGCCTTTTGCCTTTGGGCAGGTTTTGGGTAATTGTTTCAAGTTCTGTACTGTTTCTTGGTCTATTTAGGTTATCCAAATGTTCTTGGTTCAGTTTAGGTAAACTATATGTTTCTAGAAATTTGTCCATTTCCTCTCAGTTGTCAAATTTGTTGGCATAGAGTCTTTCATAATAATCTCTTATGTTTGTTTGTATTTCTGCAGCATCAGTTGTGATCTCTCCCCTATCATCCCATATTCTGGAAATATGAGGTTTTTCTCTGTGTCCTTTGGTGAGCCTAGCCAGTGGTTCATCAATTTTATTGATTTTTTTCAAAGAGCCAGCTCTTTGTGGTGTTAATTTTATCTATTGTTTTTCTATTCTGAATTTCATTAAGTTCTGCTTTGATTTTTATTAATTCTTTTCTTCAGCTGGCTTTGAGGAACCTCTGTTCTTTTTTCTCTAGCTCTATAAGATGAGATGTGAGGGTGTTTACTTGTAGTTTTTCTTGTTTCTTGAGATAAGCCTGTAGTAATATAAATGTCCCTCTTAATACTGCTTTTGTAGTGTCCCAGAAATTTTGGTACATCATGTTTTCAGTGTCATTTGTTTCTACGAATATTTTAATCTCTTGTTGTATTTCCTATTTGATCCAGTCACTTTTTAATAGCATGTTGTTCAATCTCCATGTATATGTGGTTCTCTCTCTGCACTTGATCTTTTGCAATTGATCTCAAGTTTCAACGCTTTGTGGTCTGAGAATACACTTGGTATGATTCGGATGCCCTTAAATTTGGAGAGGTTGGATTTCAGTCCCAGGATATGGTCTATCCTTGAAAATGTTCCATGTGCACTAGAGTAAAATGCGTAGCCCTATGTTGCACGATGAAATGACCTGTAAATGTCAATCATGTCCATTTCCTATAATGTATCATTTAAAGCTGCAATTTTCTTATTTATTTTCTGCTTGGATTATCTGTCCAATTTTGTCAGGAGGGTTTTTAGATCCCCTACTCTAATTGTATTTTTGTCAAATTCTCCTTTTAGATCTGTTAGTAGTTGCTTTATAAATTTTGGTGCTTCCTGAGTGGGGGCATATATATTGATGAGTATCATGTTCTCTTGGTGTATTGTCCCTTTTATCAAAATGTAATGACCATCTTTATGTCTTATTATTTTTTTTATCCTGATGTCGTTTTCATCAGAAATCAGTATGGCCACTCCAGCTTTCTCTGACTGCCATTTTGCCTGGACTATTGTTTTCCATCCTTTTACCCTGAGTCTATGTTTGTCTCTGTGGCTGAGGTGTGTCTCTTGTAGGCAGCATATGGTTGGATTTTGTTTTTTAATCCAGTCTGCTGTGCCTGTTTATTGGTGAATCCAGTCCATTTAAATTCAGGGTGATGATTGATATATGAGGATATCCTATATCCATTTCTTCTTTCCCTTTTATTATTTTGTTGTCCCAACTTTTCTCCTTTTATTTTGATTTCTTGATTCAGGTCGAATAGCCTCCTTCAGTATTTCTTGGAGTGCCGGTGTTGAGCTGGAAAATTCCCTCAGCTTCTGTATATCTGAAAAGGCCTTAATTCCTCTTTCTTATCTAAAGGTTAATTTTGCTGGATAGTTAATTCTTGACTGAAAATTTCTCTCTTTTAATATTTTGAAGATTGGGCTCCATTCCCTTCTGGCTTGCAGAGTTTCTGCTGAGAAGTCTGGTGACAGCCTGATAGTTTTTCCTTTGAAAGTTATATTTTGTTTTGTCATGACAGCCTTGAGGATTCTCCCTTTGTCTTTGGTTTTTGTCATCTTCAGTACAATGTGCCTTGGAGAAGATCAGCTAGGGTCTAGGTAATTAGGGCTCCTGTTTTCCTCTTGAATTTGGGGCTGTAATTCTTTCCACAGGTTAGGGAAATTCTTTTTCTTATTTGTTTTAGTAGACTCTGAGAAGATTTCATCTCGCTTCCTTCTGGTACCCCTATTATTCTAATATTGTTCTTTCTGATGGAATCAGAGAGTTCTTGTAGGGCTCTTTCATTTCTCTTGAGTCCCATTTCCCCTTCTTCTTCCCTCTGTGACTTTTTCATGTTTCTAGCTTCAATTTCACTCATCCTTTCCTCTAGCTGATCAGCCCTGTTTCCTATGCTGGTCAGTTCTTTTTTCAGCTCTCCCATGATGCCTTTCATTTTGAGGAGTTCCTTTTGGTTCTGCTCTAACTTCTCAATTTTATTGTTGAAGTACTCATTTTGCTCAGAAAATTTCTTGTTGAGGTCATTTACCTGTGTCTGGGTACTTTGCCAGCATTGACTGAGCTCTCTGAGTGTCTTGAGTATTGCAGCCCTGAATTCTGTTTCACTTAGATTTGATTCCAAGTGTGCAAGCTCATTTTCTAAAGAATGCCCCTGATCTTCAGGAGGGGCTTTGGATTCTGAGGTGTGAATTGTGTTTGATGTGGTTCTTTTTGCTTGATGCATAAGTATTTTTTTCCTCTGGGGGTTTGCCTATCAGATGGGCTTCTCTTTATTTTTTCTTATGGGCTCAGTTGTGGGAGGAGGAGATTTTGGGAGAGGGTTCAGGGAAGCAGTCAGTTTCTGTGTCCTGGAGTTGCTCTTCGGGTTGCTGTCTTATCTGTTAGAAAGCAGGATAGTGAGGTTGTGGCCGGGGACTGGGGCATGTAAGTAGGAGCTAGGGTGGGCCTGAGACACAATAGCAGATTCCTCTGTGAGCAGGGGCGCTTGTGGTTCAGTGCAGGCAGGGCGCAAAATCTTCCGTCCTTCTCCCCTCTGCTTGGCCACTTTTCCTTTAATTGCATCTGTGAGTCATGTCCGCAGGGCGGCGGTGCGGGTGGCTTGGGGCTTGGCTGAGGCCCATTTGGCCTTGAGGGTGGGGGTTCCACAGCAGTCCAGTCGGTGTTGCGCCAAAATCCCGGTCGTGTGTGCGGGCTGCGGCACCATGCCCCGGTCGGTTGGCGCACAGGCCACAGCTCAGCCGGCAGCCACTCTAGGCCCACAGCTCTACAGTGTCTCAAAGACTGCCAGATTCACTCTAAGCACATCTAATATGGCCGAAAGTGCTGCCTCTGTGTCCACTCGAGCAGCTGCCCTCACTCTAAGAGCCCTGTCTTCAAAAGGTGCTCCCTCACAGTCAATCTCCTCTGTAAACCAGGGTTACCGAGCTGTTGTGGACTGATGCCCTGTTCTCTCCCCGCCCACCTGGGAAATGCAGCCACCCTGCTCCACAGTCCCTGTTCCACCTTAGGCTCCGTAATCCGATTAGGGCACTGTATGCCACCCCTTGAGTTCGGATGTTAGATTGTCCACAGTCCTCTGGGGTTTCCACTCTCCTTAGGTCTCAGCTTCCAGCCCTCCCTTGATCTAGCTCCACTTTGACTATAGTCCCCGCAATCCCCCTTTGTTTTTGCCAGCCCTGGGCCATGCTCCGCGTCCCTATCTCCGAACTGCTCCTTCCCCTTTCCTCTCCCACTCTCCCCTTTTTCCTCTAACCTTTGGGTGTTGTTCTGCATTGTGTCATTCTCTTAGTTGAGGGTGCTTCTCAGGGTTTCCCCTGTGGATTCCCCTTTGCTTATAAGTCCCTTCCCAGGTAGGTATCGGGGTTCTCCTCTCATGCCACCATCTTTTTCCTCTCCTAAGGTTCTTGGAAAATTAAAACTTGAGCTACTTTATGATGCAGAAATTTCAGTCCTGGGTATTTATTTAAAAAAATGAAAACCACTAATTTGAAAAGATATAGCACCCGTATGTTTACTGTAGTGTATTCATAATAGTCATGATGTGGAAACTACCCATCAACAGCTGAGTGGATAAAGAATAGATGGTAAATATATACAATGAAGTATTACTCTGTAATAAAAAGAATAAACTCTTACCATTTGCTACAACATGGATAGATCTAGAGGGTTTGTACAAAGTAAAATAAGTCAGACTGAGAAAGACAAATGCCATATGATCTCATTTATATTTGGAATCTAAAGAACAGAATAAACAAACAAAACAAAAACAGAATCATAGATAAAGAGACAAACTGATAGTTGCTAGATGGGAGGGAGGTTGGGGGAATGAGTAAGAAATGTGAATAACTTAGAAAGTACAAATTGTTTTTTAAGATTTATTTTATTGATTTTTGACAGAGAAACAGAGACAGAGAGAGACAGAGAGAGACAGAGAGAAGGGGGAGGGCCCAGAGCAGTCTCCATAGTTGACATCAGTTTTTCATGTAGTTTCACTCCACAGGTGGGCACAGGGCTTTGCAGGGCAGGAACTGGGCCAGGAGCCTCCCACATAGGTCCTGGCAAGAACTGAACTGGGGGCACACCCCAGTTCAGCATATGGGTCCACATGGGCCGGGGCCAGGATTCGATCCTCAGTCCCTGGGGATTCAAAGTGAGTGCTTAACCCGCTGAGCCATCCCAACTTTCCCAGAAAGTACAAATTGATTGTTATAAAATAGTCACAGGGATATAAAATACCATAAAAATATATATATACTCAGTAATGCTGTAGATTAACAGGGGAAACCACTGCATAAATTATAGAAATTCCTAATCACTGTGCCGTACACCAGAAACTAATATAAGAGAGTATTAAATGTCAATTATAAGTTAAAAATTTTATAGTCACAGGATGTAAAATAAGGCATAGGAAGTACCATCATTGATACTGTAAGAGTGTCATATAAGTAGTAGACTTACTGGGGTTACCATATTGTGAGGTGCGTAAATGTCTAATCACTATGTTGTTTTGTCCACCTGAAACTAAGAAAAAAAAAAGGACTCATACCATGGTGTTTAGCCTCCCTCAAACTCATTCACCCCAGGCTTGCACAGTAATCTCATGCATGGAGTCCCTAGTGTAGAAGAAAGAGAGGCTATTCATAAAACTTTACCATGGGTACCTTTCCCACTGGGGCTGACCTCATTATAGCTGCTAGTAAACAGTTAACCTGCCAGTGGCTTAAACCAATTCCACTCCTTTATATCATACCAGTTATCAATATATTGTCTCTAAGCTCCTGGTTCACTCTTCCTGGCCCTGCTCTGTGATTCCAATACTTAATCCTATCAACAATTCTTTTTTGCCCACTTGTGCAATACTGGACTTTGTCAGTAGGCAGTGCTGTAGGACTACAGTAAGAGGAAGAAGGCTTCTCCCTAGGGCACTGGTATGCTTTTGTTTTCTTATAATATAAAGGCCAGAGGCCTATTGTAAAAGACTCTGGGAGTTTCCTGGCCCCTCTACAGGTTTTTCCTACCCAATAGTTCAAGTCCATACCCTCTAACACATTTCTTCAGTACTAATCTTCTCATAGATGTATAGTGACCACATTTTCTCTAAAGAGGACTGAATCTGAGCCTGGGGGAAGGTGTCACTTCTAAGTTCTTAGTTCTTTTCTTAGTCCCTCTCTCCCACCACCACATGCAGGGAAAGTTTTTCTTTACTCCTTATAGTAGTTAATGATGTTTTACATTAAATGTTCAATGTATAAATTAAAATTTTGTTTCTTCAGTGAAAAGAAGCACACAGGCCATTACAGGATTTTTGAAACTGTTTCATTAGACCTGTGGCTGATGTGATTTTACAGAATACAAATAATTTCCTCACACTCTCACTGCTTTCTCAATGAACTGAATGGTAACCTAGCCTTAGCCCTAGTCATCACCCTCAGCCTAACCTTAACAGTATCCATAACCCTAACAGTATCCTTAAACCTAACCCTATTATTAGGCCCAGCCCTAACACAAAACCTCACCCTAACAGTAACACTAACCCTAAACCTAGCCCTAGCCCTAGCCTTAGTCTTCACCCTCACCCTAAGATTAACCCAAACCCTAAGAGTAAGCCCAACCCTAAATCCAACACTAAGGCCAACCCTAATCCTAAACCTAATGCTAAGCATAACCTTAATCTTAACCCTAACAATAAACTTAATCCTAACCCAAACCTTAGCCCTTCTTTCACCCTAAACTAAGAGTAATCCTAACCCTAACAATAGCTTAGGCTCCAGCCATTACCATAACCCTAACCCAAAGAGTAACCCTAATCCTAAGCATTACCTTAACCTCAGCCAAAGCCTTAACCCTAACCCTAAGCCTTACATTAACCTTAAATCTAACCCTAAACTTAACCCTAAAAGGAACCCTAACCCAAACACTAATTCTAAACTTAGCCATAACCCTAAACCTAACCCTAACTCTGACAGTAATCGTAACCATAACCCTAAACTTAGACTCAGCCTTTGCTGTAACCTTAATTATAACAGTAACTCTAACCCCAAACCTAACTGAAGACCTAGATCTATCTCTAGTCCTAACCTTAACCCAATACCTATTCCTAGCTCTAACCCTAACAGTAACCCTAACCCTAAATCTCACCCTAGCCATACCCCCAGCCCTAAATCTTACTCTAACCCTATCAGTAAACCAAACTCTAGGCCTAACACTCACTCTAACACTAACCCAATTTAATCCCTCAATTTAACCCTAACCCTAGCACTAAGAGTACCCTAACCCAAACATTAATTCTAAATCTAACCCTCCCTCAATCTCAAGCTGTAACCCTAAACTTAACAGTAATACTAACCCTAACCCTAACTGAGCCTCATGTTCAAACCTAAACCTAACCTTAAACCTAAACCAAACACTAGCTCTTCCTTGACCCTAAACTTAAGAATTACCCTAACCCTAATAATAACCCTAAACTTAAACCTAAACCTAAACCTAACCTAACCCTGACCCTAACCTCAACCCTAACCCTATCCCTAACCATAAACCTAATGCTCACCTGAAAAGTAACCCAACACTGAACTTTAGTTTCAGCCCCAGCCCTACCCTAAACCTAACTGTAACACTAACCTTAACCTTACCTTAAGTTTAGTCTTAGCCCCAAATCTAACCCTTCACCTAACCCTAACAGTAACCCTAACCCTAACCCTATGCCTAGCCCTAATCCAAACCCTAACCTAAACCCTAATCTTAAACCAGGACCTCACCCTAACCCTAACCCTAAACGTAACCCTAACCCTAACAGTAACCCTAATCATAACTCTAACCCTATCCCTATTCAAAGCCCTAACCCTAACTCTAACCCTAACAGTAATTCTGAACCTAACCCTATCACTATTTTAAGCCCTAACCCTAACCCTAACCTTAACAAGTAGCCCTAAACTTAACACTAACCCTAACCCAAGCCCGAGCCCAAACCCTAACTCTAACCCTAAACCTAACACAAACCCTAATTCTAATCCTAAGGGTAACACTAATTCTAACAATAACCATAACCATAAACCTAACCCTAACCCTACACTTAGCCCCAGCCCTAACCCTAAAATTAACACTAATAGTAACCCTAAATCTAATACTAACCATAGCACCAGCTCTCTCTCTCTAGCCCTAAACCTAACCCAAAGAGTAACCCCAACCCTAACCCTAACAGTAACACTAACCCTAACCCTAAACCTTAGCCTAAGCTTTAACCTCAAATTTGACCCTAAGAGTAACCTTAACCCTAACGTTATTCCTTACCCTAACAGTAAACCTAAACCTAACCCTCATCCATAGAGTTAACCTAACCCTTAACCTAGTCCTAACAGTAACCCTACCCCTAACCATAAACCTAGCCCTAGCTCTATCTCTAGCCCAAATCCTAACCCTAACCCTAAACCAAACAGTAACCCTAACATTAACCCTAACCCTTAACCTAGCCTTATCTCAAGCAATAACCCTAACACTAACACTATCCATAGACTTACACCAAGCACTAATCCTAACTCTAACCCTAACAGTAACCCTAGCCCTAAACCTAACCATAGCCCTAGCATAATTGCTAGCCCTAATCCTAAATGTAACCCTAACAGTAATCTTAAACCTAAACTTAACCTTAGCCATAGCAATAACCCTAACCCTAATGGTAACATTAAACCTAAACTTCACCTTAACCCTAACCCTAGCCTTCATCCTAGTCATAACTCCAGGCCTCATCCTAAACCTAGCCCTAACAGCAACACTAACCTTAACCCTAAGTCTAAACTAACCCTAATCATAACTAAAACTAACACTAATCCTAATCCTAACTCAAACTCTAACAGTAAGCCTAAAACTAACCCTAGCCATAAGTGTAACCCTAAAACTATATCTAAACCTACATTTACTCACAGTCCAAACCCTAAACCAAAACTTAACAGTAATCCTAACCCTAACCTTAACCCTAGCCTAACTCTATGTGTAGCCTTAAACCTAACCATATTCCTAACCCAAACAATAACACTAAAACTTAATGCTTACCCTTGCCCTATCTCAAGCCCAAAACCTAAACTAACCCTAACAGTATTCCTAAACCTAATATTAGCTCTAACTTGAACCCTAGCCTTAATCTTTGCCTAACCCTAAAACTAATTCTAACCCTAGCCATAACCCTTACCCTAACCCTAACACATACCTAACAGTTGCCCTAACACTAAGGGTAATCCTAACCCTAAACCCAACTCTTACCCTAGCCTTATACTTAACTCCAACCCTAACCATCACCCTAACCCCAAACCTAACAGTAACACAAACCCTAACCCTAAACCTAGCCCTAACACTCACCTTGACCCATACCTTAGAATTAGCTCTCAGTTGAACTGTAACCCTAATCCTAACCATAACCCTAGTTCTAGCTCTATCTTTAGCCCAAAATATAAGCTTAACCATTACTCAAACAGTAATCACAAACCTAACCTTAATCTTTACCCTAACCCTAACAGTAATCTTAACCCTAGCCCTAAACCTAAACCTAACCCTAGCCATAACCCTAATCCTAACCTTAACCTTAACCCTAAGAGTAACCTAATGCTAACAGGAAACCTAACCCTATCCTTATTTCAAGCCCTAAACCTAACCCTAATCATAAAAGTAACACCTACCCTAACTGTATCCAGAACCCCATCTCTTGAATCACCTCTAAGCCTAAACCTAACGGTAAACCCAACCCTAGCCCTAAACCGAGCCCTCACTATAACCCTACATTTAACCTAACAGTAACAATAACTCTAACCCTAACCTTAACCTTAACAGTAACCAAAACTCTAACACTAAACCTAGCCTTAGTCCCAGCCCTAAACCTATAACTAACCTTGACAGTAACCCAAACTCTAACACTAATCCTTACCCTAGCACTAGCCTGAACCCTAACTCTAAACCTAATCTTAACAATCACCTTAACCCTAACCCTAACCATAGCCATAGCTCTATCTCTAAACTTAATCCTAAATTTAACCCTTTTCCAAACTGTAACCCTAACCCTAATAGTAATCCTAACCTTAACACTAATGCTAAGGGTAACCCACCCTTAAACCTAACCTAGGCTTAGCCAGAACCCTAACTCTAACATTAACTCTAACCATAGTCCTAGCAGTATCTGTAGCCCTAACCACAAATCTAACTCAAACAGTAACCCTAACCCTAACTCTAACCTTTACCCTAGCCCTTTTTAAACACCTAACCCAAACCTCAATGAAGCCCTAACTGTAATCCTAACCCTAAACCTAAACCTAGCTTTAGCAACACCTCTAACTCTAACCCTCACTGTAACCTTAACCCTATCCTTAAACCTGGCCCTAGTCCTCACACTAAACCTAACCTTAGACCTAGCCTTCACACTAACCCAAATTGTAACCCTAACAATAACCCTAGCAGTAACCCTAGCCATAACTCTAAATCTAGCCCTCTTTCAAGCCCTAACGCTAACCCTAATCGTAACCCTAACTCTAAACCTAAAACTAGCCATAGCCATCACTCTGAACCTAAACCTAGACCTAGCTGTAACCTTAACTCTAACCCTTACCATAAACCTAACCCTAACAGTAACCCCCAAACTAGCCCTAACCATAAAAATAACCCAAAACCTAAAAGTAATCCTAAACCAAACCCTAGCTTTATCCCCAGCCCTAACTAACACTAATCCTAACAGTAACCCTAACCCTAACCTACCACTAGCCATAGCCATCACCCAAAACCTAAACCTAGACCTAGCCCTAACCTTAACTCTAACCCTTGCCATAACCATAACCATAACCATAACCTTAACAGGAACACTAACACTAACTGTAGCCCTTTCCTCATTCCTAGTTCTAACACAATTGCTAACCATAACAACACAAAAATTAACCCTAATTCTAACAGTAACCCTTAACCTTACCCTAATTATAACCCTAGCCTAAGCCTCATACCTAACCCTAAACCTAAACCTAGCATTAACCTTAACAGTAACCCTAACATTAACACTAATTCTAAACCTAGCCCTACACCGAAACATAACCCTAAGATGAACACTAACCTTAACCATAACCCTAGCCTTAACCCTAACCATAATACCATAATCTTATCCTAATACTCATTTTAACCTTAGCCATAACCTAACTCTAATGCTAACCCTAACAGTAACCTTAACCCTAATATTAAACCTAACCCTAACCCTAACCTTAACCTTAATAGTAACCCTAAACTTAATACTAATTCTAATCCTAGTAATAACCCTAAACCCAAACCTAACAGTAATCCTAAACCTAACCCTAACCCTAGACAGCCCCAGCCTTTAACCTAACCTGAACACTAACAGTAAACCTAACTCTATCCCTAAACCTACCCTAAGTTTATGTCTAGTCTTAAACCTAATGTTAACCCTAACCCGAACGCAAAATATAACCTTAACCCTTACATTAGCCCTATGCCAAGTCCAAACTCTAAACCTAAACCTAACAATAGTCTTAAAACTAATGCTAACAATAATCCTAGCTTTAGCCGCAGCCCTGACCCTAACCCTGCACCTAACAGTAAAGCAAATCCTAAACCTAACTCTAATCTTAGCCCTAATAACCACCTTAACCTTAACCCTATCCCTAACTCTAACCCTAATAATATCCCTAACCCTAACACTAACCCTAACCCTATCCCTTACAATAATACCCTAACCCAAACCCTAACATTAACCCTAACATTAACCCTAGGCTTAACACAAAGAGTAATCCTAACCCTAACCCTAACCTTAACTCTAATCCTAACAGTAATCCTAACCCAAACATTAAACCTAACCCTAGCCCTAACTCTAACAATAACCCTAAACCTAAACTTAACCCTTACAGTAATACAAATCATGAACCTAACACTAACCCTAGTCTCAACCCCAGCCCTAACCCTTATCTTAACAGTAACACTTACCCTAGCCTTAAATCTAGCCCTTGACCTAACCTTCACCCTAAACTTAACCCTTACCTTAATTCTCACCTTAACCTTAACCCTAACAATAGGTCTATTTCAAGACCTAATTTTAACACTAACAGAAATCCTAACTCTATTGCTTTCGCTTGCATTAGCTCCAGCCCTAACCCTAACACTAAATAGCATTAACCCTAACCCTAAATCTAAATTTAACCATACATAAGTGTAGTTTTAACCATAACCCTAACCCTAACCCTAAACCTAATCGTAGCACTAGCCATGACCCTATCCCAAACACTAACCCTAATGCTGAGAGTAACCCTAAACCAAATTGTAACAGTAACCCTAACCCTACCCCTATGTTCAGCTTCAGTTCCACCTCTAACCCTAACAGTAACACTAACACTAAACTTAACCCTAAACCAAGACTTTGGCCCAACCCTAACCATTATCCTAACCCTAACTGTAATCCTAACTCTAATCCTAAATTTAACCAGAGCACTGGTCCTAACTCTAACATTAACCATAACCTTAACCCTAACATTAGTTCTATTCCTCAAACTAACCCTAACGTTAAACCTACATCTAAGAGTAGCACTATCCCTAAACCTAACCCTAAACTTAACCCTAACAGTAACTTTAACCATAACCCTAAACCTAACCCTATTTGTATTTTAGCCCTAACCCTAACCCTAACAGGAAAGCTAACATTAACCTTAGCCCTTAGCTCATCTCTAGTCCTAACACAATCACTAACCATAAAAACAACCCTAACCCTATTCTAAAAGTAACACCTTGTGCTCCCAGGGCTCTCGGTGCCCCACAGACCAGGCTGGTGCAGCGCTGCCACATGTGCGCGACCAGGCTGCCGACCGTGCCGCCACAGTGCCTAACACCAGCGCAAGCCACTGGACTTTGGGTGTGTCACTGACCGGGCTGTGGCTGCATCACCTCCCACAAGGCTGACTGGGCCTCTGCCAAGCCCTGGCCCACCCGCACCACCGCCCTGTGGGCACGGCTTACAGATGCAATTAAAGGAAAAGTGGCCAAGCAGAGGGGAGAAAGACCGGAGCTCCTGCACCCCACACATACTGAACCACCAGCCCCCTTACTGAAAGAGGAATCTGCTATTGTGTCTCAGGCCTGCCCTAGCTCCTAATCACATGCCCCCACACCTGCCACACCCTCACTACCCTGCTTTCTAACAGCTAAGACAGCAACCTGAAGTGCCACGGGGCACAGAATCTGTCTGCTTCCCCAAACCCTCTCCTAAAATCTCCTCCTCCCAATACTGAGCCGAAAAGAAAAAATAAAGAGAAGCCCATCTGATAGGCAAACCCCCAGAGGGAAAACATCATGCATAAAGCAAAAAAAACCACATCTAACACAATGCACACCTCAGAATCCAAAGCCCGTCCAGAAGATCAGGGGCATTCTTTAGTAAAGGAGCTTGCACACTTGGAATCAAATCTAAGTGAAACAGAATTCAGGGCTGCAATACTCAAGACACTCAGAGAGCTCAGTCAATGCTGGCAAAGTACCCAGACACAGGTAAATGACCTCAACAAGAAATTTTCTGAGCAAAATGAGTACTTTACCAATAAAATTGAGAAGTTAGAGCAGAACCAAAAGGAACTCCTCGAAATGAAAGGCATCATGGGAGAGCTGAAAAAAGAACTGACCAGCATAGGAAACAGGGCTGATCAGCTAGAGCAGGGGTCTCCAAATTTTTCAGCCTGAGGGCCGCATTAACTATCAAACAGTAGTTTGGGGGCCAACTACACACTCAAGGTCCAAATAAAAAAGAATCAAAACATAGATGTTGTTTTTAATTATTTATTTAATATTATTTTATTCAGTTATTATTTAATAACACATTGATACACTACACATAAACACCTGTATTAGTGGGAATGGTGAAATTGTTTCCTGGATGCCAAAATAGCAGACATTTCTGGCTTTAGATTTGATGTCCCTAACATCAACAGTGACCTGAGATTATCATCAGACAAGTTTGTTCTCAAATTGTTCTTCACGTATTTCATTCTTGAAAATGTTTGTTCATACAAGTATGTTGTTCCAAAGATTGAAAGGTACCTTGATGCAAAAGTTTTGACATTAGGAAAGTCTCCCTTGGGCAAAAACTGGTAAAAACCCACCAGTCCTTCTTTGAACTTGTCCCTAAGGAGGTCATTTGCTTGCAACTCAGTGACCTCCAGCTGCAGTTCATCTGGCACATCTGCTTCAAATGGGTTTTGAAACAGTCTCACTTCTTCTGCCTTTGAATCCAAGTCAGAAAACCGCTCCTGAAACTGCAGCTGGAGGTCTTTGATGATCTCGCATGCAAATGACATGGGGAACTCAGCTGTTGCTTCAGCCATTAATACCTTCCACTGCTGAAAGTGCATCAAGTTGTTGGCCTGTACTTGTTCCAAAAACAAGACAAGTTTATATCTGAAGGCCTTTAGGTGGGTATATAGATCAGAAACTAGATTTTTCTCTCCTTGTAGTTTTAGGTTCAGAAAATTTAAATGACTAGTTACGGTATGTCTGCAGCAAAGGCCAATTTACATACCCACTCTTTATCAGACAGTAATGGCTGTGGTTTGCCTTTACTCTCCAGGAAGTCACCTATTTCCTTTCTTAATTCAAATACTCTGCTCAGAACTTTCTCACAACTTAGCTGCATAATATGGTAAATCTTGCGATTCTGTGTCTGTATCTTTCAACATGTCTCTGAACTGTCTATGGTTGAGCCCATGTGACCTTATTAAATTCACCACCTTCACCACAGGATTCAGACACTGCTAATGTCCACATATTTAGCACACAAAGCTTGCTGGTGAATAATACAGTGCAGGAACATTGGTTGTAGAATGTTTTTCTCATTACACATCTGCTTCACTAGTCCAACCAAGCCTTTCTTTATGCCACTCATGTTCTTTCCTCCATCAACAGTCAGGCAACTGAGGTTAGTCCAGTCCAAGTTATAATCAGCAAATGTTTTTTTCAATTCATTGAATATATCCTCTCCGGTAACAGTGCCATACATGCTATGTAGGGAAGCCAGCTCTTGTGTTATGTTCATGTCTTCATCCACACCTCT
>PVKE010040283.1:0-14654 GCA_004027555.1 Craseonycteris thonglongyai
TTCACTTTTATATTCCACCTATAAGTGAGGTCATATGTTTCCTGATTCTTTCAGTCTTACTTATTTCGCTTAATAAGATAGTCTCTAGGTCCATCCATGTTGCCAGAAATGACTGTAATTTATCATTTCTCATCGCTGAGTAGTATTCCATTGTGTAAATGTACCACATCTTCTTTATCCAGTCGTCTATCGAAGGGCACAAAATGGCAACATATTAAATTAAATTTAAAAATAGCAGGATGCTGGGATGGCTCAGCAGGTTGAACACTTGTCTTGCAGCCCCAGGGTCTGAGGATCAAATCCTGGCCCCGGCCCGTGCGGACCCATATGCTGAACTGGGGTGTGTCCTCATTTCGATTCTTGCTGGGGCGAGCCTCCTATATGGGAGGCCCCTGGTTCGGCTCCCGCCCCAGGCGTGCTTCCCATGTGGGAGGCCCCAAGCTCACCTGGCTAGTTCCTGCCCTGCGTATCCCCGTGCTCACCTGCAAAATGAAACCATGGAAAACTGATGATGTGCAACTGTGGAAACTGCTCTGGGCCCTCCCCCTTCTCTCTGTCTCTCTCTCTTTGTTGAAAACATAAAAACAAATCTATTAAAAAATAGCACATTCTTTCCCAATAGGCTATGCTTCTCTATTGAGAGAGTTTCTGCATGGCTAATTTAAAAAGTATATTTAATATTATAATTTTAATATAATTCTTATTATAAAACATTGTAATACTTAGGAAATAAAAAATAAAGACTATTTTTGTAATCAAACTATAGAATGTAAAACACTATACACTTTTTTTAATGAGGATACATATACCTAGAAGAGAGGCTGTCATAGGATATGAGGGTGGGGGGAGGAGGAAACAGGAAATACACAAATGAGGAACAGTAAAATTTTTATATTTAGAGAAAGAGTTTTAAATGTTGAAAAGAAACTGATACAGGCAGAGCTACATGGAATAAAGTTTAGAATTATAAATGTATGTTTGTAAATAGATTAATGGTAAGCAGATTAAGATGTATTGATATTAGGTTTATTTGGAGAACATTGATTTAAAAATACAGTATCAATGTAATAACTTCTTAGATCAAAATTCTATATTGATAGCATAATTGATTTAAAGACGATTCCTAATTGGAGAATGTTAAAAATCTTAGAAGATAGATTACTTGGTGGTATCCGGCTACGAGAGCTTAAGCTTGAGAGCCACAGGACTCTGGATGCAGTTCTGACGCCGCGCCCACCCTTCCTGGCCCAACAGAGGAACATTGTCCACTGCCACTGCTCCGTGGTTGAGCAACTGACTTCTGATTAAACCAGGAGGCAAAGTCTGTTGCAAGTGACTTTGTTTCTATTCGCTTCCTCTATTTTGTGTTGTTTTTAAACAATACATTTCAGAAAGCACTCTTATGTGTCTTCTTTCAACAATAGGAGTGTCTCATCAGGTATTCTGATCCCAGAGATTGTAAAAAAGCAGCACTTGAGTTTCCACTCGCTCCATGACTTCCTGCTGCAGATACTGCTGGTCAATCCTGACACCCTCCTTAAGGATTCTCCTAGAACAGGTGCTTCTGATTGATCATGATTCGCACAAGGAGATTTTCCATCCCTGTCCTAAGCTTTGCATGGGAGCAGGGCTTGGGAAGTCCTGAGGAGGTGCTTATAGTTTCTGAATCATCTAAAACTGAGGGGAGAGCCTGTGTGAGGAACAGCAGAGGCCAGCATCCTAGGCATGAACACAGTGGATGACGGACACTGAGTTATGCATGTGTATGCCTCTATTCTGGTCCAAATGTCATTATAAAAATAAACTATTTAATGAGAAAAGCAGGTTAACTCTACATTGTATTTGAAAAATGGTAAAGTGCCTAAAACTGAGACATGGTATGGAAAGGATAGGCTGGTTAAAGAATAAACCACAAATCTGTAGGTGAAATTTGTGGTTTCCTATGGCCATTTTTTTTTCTAAGTTCCAGCTTTCCAAAGTTGATGAAATTAATATTTTAAATATATGTGCATTAACTTATATCCTGGTAGGTGCCCATATGTTCCTGGATTTTAGCAGACTCGGGCCTGTTGACTTATTTCTTATGCTTAATGTTATGGACTCCTATATTATTATGTTTCAAGTGGTATTTGGAAAACTTTAATGTTCTAGAATTTTAGAATGTGTTATCTGTCACTAGCCCAAGACATAGAGTATGTGTTTATATACATCTGTTTATTTGTTTTTTAACTTTTCTTATAATTCATCTATGGAAGAAAAACCAAAAACATTTCAAAACCAGGATAGTAAATTCATTATTACTTAGTCATCTATAGAGCAGTGAGGACTGAGGAAGCATATTTTGGGAAGGCAAAGCTTTCCCTGTCTTCCTTAATGTTGCTTCATTAGTCCTATTGATGGAGCAGATGGTAATTCACTAGATAAAGTGTTGCAACAGAGGGAGCTTTGAGTTGGTGTTGCATAACCATTCATGCAGGCAACGTCCAGGCACTGTACAGAATTCTCCTTCTCATTATTTGTAACACTAAAGGTAAAATTAATACTCCTAACAGCTTTAATTTCTCTCAAAATCAAACCTAAAGGATAACCTAAAAAAATATGGGACTGTTTGGTGGTTAAGCCATAATTACTATCTGTGACAAAGAATTCATAGGCTTAGGGATAAACTCTCCAGCTCCAACACCATGGCATGACTCTTAGGTGGTTGAGAGATACTCCTTCACAGTCCATTGAGAGAGGAGACTGGGTCTACATGGGAAGGAGCTTTTGTTGCTGGTCAATTTTAAGGATGCTGGAAACTATAAAAGAGAGAGAGAGGAGTATAAGTGCAAAGAAGAGAAGAAAAATGAGAAAACATTTGGCAAAAGTGTGCTGCTCTTTGATTTGCTGATTGACTTAGAAGCAGCTGTGGGCAGATTTTCTGCATGGAAACTGAATTTAAGGAATTGCTAAGTCACAGGTAATCAGGTACTCAGTGTGGGCACTGAAAGGACAAGGGTGGAGGGAAGTCAAGGATGGCTCCCACATTTCCAGCTTAGGGTCTTTTGAGTGGATGGTGAGGATGCCAGTCTGTAAGATGAAGAAATGAGAGAGAACAAGGCAGCAGTATGATTTTCATGTTCCCCTAGATATGTTTGCCTTTGTCTATAGAACCCCTTCCTCTATTAAAAATACCAAAATTATGTTTTATGACTATGTTGGTATACAGATGGATTCACTATAATATTTATTATTATGTTATTATTGCATTTGTATATATATACTTATTATATTTGTCTTTCTTCTAATATTAAACAAAATTTAAATTATAACATTTTCATGGGCTACTAAAAGTATCGTGGTCTTTGGGCACTGTTACAAGAGAAGTCAGCTCTTGACATGTGATCTGACTTGCCTGGAACAGTTTCTGTTCATGCCAGTTATTGGGGCTTAATTATTAACTTTTTCCCCATTCAAAACAGATCTAATTTGGACAATAAAAACATACGGCCACCCTACAATGGCACACTAAGTTTTGGACAGGTTTAGTTTTAGGTACCCACCGATAAATCTGAGTTTCATAGAAAATGGAAGCCATGGGTTTTGGAAGTCTGGAAGAAGGACCTGAAGTCAAAATACAGGGTGTAGAGTTATCAGTAGTCTTTAAGTTCCATTAAAGCCAAGGGAGTGAACATTTAAGAAGTATAGAAGATGAAAGAGGGTATTCCAGAAAATCCCATTCCAGGGAGGAACAAAGGGAGAAGGCCTCATAAACCAAAGAAGTAAAGGGAAATCCCCCCCACACACACACACACAAAATCATGTAGTATCACAAACCAAAGGAAAAATAACTTGATGATGGACAGAATATACAATAGCATTAAACACGGAAGAGAGGTTATGTGAGAAGAGGAATAAAATGTTTGCTGGGTTTAGCTACACATTGCTGACCCAGGGATGGAAAGTCTGATTGTAATGGTAGATGGGATCCAGACTACATGATTTGAGGAGTGTGTGTGGGGGTGGGGTGGGGGGCTAGGGAAATAGATGCAGCAAATAAGACCGGTTCTTCCAAGTGTTGAGACTATGGCAGAGAAGAGAAATCACGCAATAATTGGAGAGGATTTAGGGTCCAGAAAGGCTTTTCTTTTTTTTTTTTAATAGATGGGATGAATTTGACTGGATATAAGAACAAACATCAAGGAGCCAGTTGAAAGCAGTTGAGGTTGAAGACTGAGGAGTGAGGGACAATCACTTGGGAGTGTTGACCAGAATGGGTACACCTCTTCTACTTGAACAAGAAGAAAGGACAGGTATGACTATAGGTAAATTTGTAGGTGTTTTTAGAACTAAATACAATGAAAATAAAGATATTACAGCAATATATGAATACAGTGAAAATCAAACATAGCTGGTCACGGTTTTCTAACTATTCTTACCCTTAAAAACAGTTAGGTCACAGTGTGGGTTAACACTGACCTTTCAATACTCCAAAGCTACTATAGAGAAGCGGCAACCACAAGGGCTTCATACTTTAGTGTGACCTCTGAATTCAACAAGAGATTCCCAGTTATGTTTTGTAAGTGCAGTCTGCCTGTAGAGGGCCTGTTGGTCAGAATGTTTGCCTTTTACGTAGCATTATCCACCAATTTCTGTCACGTTCTCGAAGTAAAAATGCTATGTGATTGCAGTCGGGGTTCTCCTGTTTACGGACTCTAAGCCAACTCCAGGGTCAACTAAAGTGAGCCTTTTCCAGTCACTTCTCGCACATGAGCTCTCCCAACAGGTCTCTCCCTTCACCAGGCAGGAGCACTGGTACACATACACTTGAGCCAGCATTAAAAGCCAGGTCTCCCACTCAGAAATATCTGCCAAACTCTCTTCAGTTGTTTCGATTTAGCTCCTTTCTTTCCTTCTTTTTTTTAAAAAAGATTTATTTTATTGTTCGAGAAAAGGTGCGAAAGGGAGAGAGAGAGAAGTGGGGAGGACCCAGAGCAGTCTCCACAGCTGTACATCATTAGCTGTGACATAGTTTCATTCCACACAGGTGGATGTGGGGCCACACAGGGAAGGAGCCAAACCTGAGGCCTCCTGCATTGGAGGCAAGAACCTTTGCCGCCATCCTGGTGGTTACCAGTTGCACCACAGTTCAGTATATGGGTTTGCACAGGCCAGGGTTGGGATTCAATCCCCGGACCTCTCAATTGCAAAGGAAGTACTCAATCTGCTGAGCTATGCCAGCATCCCCCAGTTTGAGCTCTTTTTGAAGTTGAGAATTTGAAGTTGAGAATAGAGGCAGAGTAGGCCTAAATCTTTCCTAAGTAACCCACACAAACTACCACGGCAGCCAGCAGGCAGAGTAAGTAGTCAGACTAAGAACTGTGGCTCTCTCTGCAGTCCCGTCTAACACTTGGCGGAACTGTGTTTGGAATATATTATCCAACAGGCTGTTATCCTGTCGGTCCCTTCTGCAGACCACTGCTAGAAGAGGACAGACATGGACCATAAGAAGGCCCATCATCAATAGATTAAAAACAACGAAAAGGCACATGACTCCATATTGCTTTGGTCATCTAGGCTATGGGAAAGTGCTAGTCCCTTTCTCCAGAGCATGAGAGCAGTGATTATCTTCTAAATAATTCATTCTTAAGGAAAATAGTGACAAAGACTAACAGGGAAGATCATAGGATACTGAAACTAATTGGTTAAGTTAGAATAGGATCACTAACTATATTTTTTCAAGAATCCTATCCAGGACATTTATTGAGTACTTACTTCATGAATTATCTCATCAATCTGTATATCAACTCTACCCAATAATTATTATTTCCATTTTACAGATAGGCTAACTGAAGCATAGAGAAGTTAAATAGCTAATAAGTGACAGAGCTAGCTTAAAATTAAGAGAGAACCCACTGATTTATCTCTCTATGGGTCTACCACAAACCATTATGGTAGCCACTAAGTACGTACATGTTACAGCTGAACTCTTGAAATGTAGGTAGACTGACTAGAGATATGCTGTAAATACAAAAAACACATCAAATTTCTAACACTTGGTTTGGAAAAATACATAGAATATCACATTAATAATTTTACATCGATGAGAACAATATTAGAGTTTGAAGTGATAATATTTGGGTATATTGGATAAAGTACATTATTACAATTAATTTTCTCTGTTTCTTTTTATTTTTAATGTGGCTACTAGAAAATTTAAAATTATGTCTGTAGTTTGCATTTCTGGCTCATATCATATTTCTTTTGTTATTATCTACTATTGTTAAATTGATTAGGGTAACATTGGTTGGTAACAATTACACAGTTTCCAGGTGTAAAACTACATTATGGTGTCTATGCATTGCATTATGTGCTCACCACCCAGAGTCAGTTCTCTTTTCATCACCATATATCTGATGCCCCCTTCCTACTTCCCCCACCCCCTCTTTCCCACCCACCTCCCCCTTTACCCTTAGGTATCCACTAAACTCATGGACACAGCCAATAGTTTAGTGGTCTTATCATATTTTTATTGAACTCATTTCTCCATTGTTTTAAAAAGAGACCTAAAGGAACAGGTCTTTGGTATTCTCATCTTCAATTTTCTGAAATATAAGGGGGAGTTGTTTAGCAACTGATCCTCAAGTAGTATTTTCTTAGACTCCCTGTGTTACAAATGTCTTGAAAATAATAATATCCTACTTATGAATCACAATAACTATATAAAAAATTCATAAGTTCTGTTAGAGTAGTCCATTAAATTCTGTAAAATAAGCTACTTATGGCTTACTCTTAGTGAGCAAGAAATTAAACTGATGTTAGAAATTTAGATCTAAAGCAATGTTTTATGGAAATTTGGTAACAGTCTAAATGTTCAATAGTAGAGAATGATTATGGAAGTAATGGAATATATATGAAATGGAATGTTAAGCAAAATACTAACAGTGATGCTTCTAAAAACTTTTCAATGCTACTGGAACATGTTTGTGATCTAATGTCAAATGTACAGTATAGTCTTAAATATGTGAACACATGTGTACAAAGAAAAAGGAGAGGACAGTATACCAAAATGTTAACAATGACTGTCCCTTGGAGGAGGTGAAGTTTGAGGTGATTTTGCTTTACACCTTTCTGATTTTCTGATTTCACTAAAGGAGCAAGTATTTCTTTTATAAAAATAATGCTTTAGCAAAGCCAATCATCTTTCCTTTCCCAGACTCCCTCTGCTCTCCTTCCCCATTCCCAATAAAAACTAATAAACCAACCAAACAAAATAGTGATTTGCAACAATTGTCTGATGGCCCTACTCTTTAACAATCATAAAACTGTTGAGCACAAAGGAATTAAATTAAATATAAGGAAGTCTCTTATGACTTCAAAAGTTTCTAATACTTGAACATGTTAAAAGACTGAAGTGATTTTCAGAAAGATAAGAGTAGTTGATGCTGCTGCCTAAGACAGGGCCAAGAACAGGTTACCATCTTTACCTGCCTCAGTCTGCATGAAACAAAGCAATGATGGTTGTCCCAGAGCTAAATATTCTGAAATTTGGATTTCTTGCTAGAGTCTACTAAGGGCAGCCATTAACCAATCAAAGGATTATTTTTTTTAAGATTTATTTTTATTGTTTTTGACAAGAGAGAGATATACAGACAGAGAGAATCAGAGAGAAGGTGGAGGGCCCAGAGCAGTCTCCATAAGTTGTTCGTCATTAGTTTTAGATATAGTTTCACTCCACAGGTGGGCATGGGTCTGGGCAGGGCAGAAGCTGGGCCTGGCTGGGCCTTCGGCATGGGAGGCATGCCCCCGTGAGCTGAGGTCCTCCTACATGGGAAGCATGTCCAGGACAGGAGCTGAAGTGGGGCCTCTCACCTGCTAAGCTCTCCCCAGCAAGAACAGGGCACACTCCAGTTCAGCATAGGGATCCACATGGGCCAGGAACAGGATACAATCCTCAGACCCGGGGCTCCAAGATGAGTGCTCAACCTGCTGAGCCAGCCTGGCATCCCCTATTTTTATTTTATAGTTGAACATCTTCTTTTTTTCTAAAGCCAAATCTCTTTTTTTTTCTCTTTTTGATCAATTTTTTGAACCTAGACAATGATGAGAAATGTTTGCTAAAGCTGTCTAAGAAATAATAGAAATCTTGTAATTTACAGAATGTTTTTCAAATTAAAATGTGC
This sequence comes from Craseonycteris thonglongyai, assembly GCA_004027555.1. Lineage (NCBI taxonomy): Eukaryota > Metazoa > Chordata > Mammalia > Chiroptera > Craseonycteridae > Craseonycteris > Craseonycteris thonglongyai. The sequence continues at coordinate 8,163 of PVKE010040283.1, forward strand.
CCTGACACTTGTCAGATATTTTATCTTTATAACTGCTAATACATTTTTTGATGGTAGTTACTATGTATTTATTTTCTAGTTTGAAAACAAAATGTTGAAATACTAGGGAAAATACAATTTTATTTTATTTTTTAAATTCAGATTTATCTGGTTTTCTTTTTTTCTTTTTATTGTTAAATTAGGGAGACATTGGTTAGTAAAAATTACATAGGTTCCTGTTGTACAATTCTATAGTACTGGGTCTATGTGTTATAGTATGTGTTCACCACTCAGAGTAAGTTTTCTTTCCATCAGCATACATTTAGTTCCCTCTGGCTCCTCTTCCATCCCCCTTTCTCTTCACCCCTCCCCCTCCCCCCTTACCCTCAGGTAACCATTAAACTATTGACTATGTCCATGAGGTTTTGTTTCTTTGTTGTTTCAGTTTTATATCATAAATATGAGTGAAGTATATGGTTCTTAGCTTTTTTCTGTTTTGCTTATTGCACTTAGCATGATGAATCTGACCTCAAAGGAAAGGGAAGTAAAATAAAAAGTAAATGAATGGGACTATATCAAACTAAAAAGATTCTGCCCAGCAAAAGAACCATCAACAAAGCAAAGAGGCAACCAACCGAATGGGGGAAAATATTTGCAAACAATGCCTCTGCTAAGGCGCTAATATCTAAAACATATAAAAAACACGTACAACTCAACAACAAAAAAACTAACAATCTAATTGAAAAATGGGCTGAAGACCAATCCAGGCACTTCACCCATGAAGACATACAAATGGCCAACAGGAATGCTCAACATCATTAGCTATTAGGGGGACTGCAAACCAAAACCACAATGATATACCACCTCATACCTGCTAGAATGACTATTATCAACAAGATAAGGAATAACAAGTGCTGGAGAGGCTGTGGAGAAAAAGGAACCCTCATACACTGCTGGTGGGAATGCAAATTGGTACAACCACTTTGGAAGACAGTGTGGAGACTCCTCAGAAAACTGGGAATGAGGCTACCATATGACCCAGCAATTCCTCTTCTGGGTTCCTACCCCCACAAACTTGAAAACCTCAGTCCATAATAACATATGTACCCCAATGTTTATTGCAGCACTATTCACAGTGACCATTTGCAACAATATAGATGGGACTTGAGATTATCATACATTTTGATTAAGAATTATTTAATTTCTAGTTAATATTTTTATAGAACTTACAGCAGTATTTTATAGCAGCACTTAAAGGATAAATATATATTTAAATCAGTCTAAAATTATGTAAACTCCATTTCAATTTTGACTTTTGTTCCATATTTGCTGAAAAGTCATTTCAAGTGGTTAATAATTTTATGAGAATGTGAAAGATTTTGGATTAGTTAAATGAAGATTAGGTAGCTCTTAATACTGTATATCTTCTGTCTCTATTGTTCTTAGTTTATGATTAAGTATATATATATAAGAATATTAGAGCATTGAAATTGCATGATTATGTGGTTCAAAGCGAGGACATTGGAAATTTGCAGTTTTCCTGGCCATATGAAGTTATCTATAGTACATAGGCCAAATTGTTTTAATAACATTATTATTATTATTATTAATATTTTTATTTATTTATTTATTTTGACAGAGAGAGAGAGAGAGAGATACAGAGACAGAGAGAGAACTGAACTGGGAGAGCTCCCAGTTCAGCATATGGTTCCGCACGGGCCGGGGCTGGGATTCGATCCTCGGTCCCCGGCTCTGCAAAGTGAGTGCTTAACCCACTGAGCCATCCCGACTTCCCCTAATAACATTATTAATAAAGTTTATATACAGCTTATAGTTTGTAGAGAATTCTGGGTATTTTCTAAGTTGTACTTTGTTTTTCCCTTTGAAGAAGATAGACTAAATATAACAATATGCATTTTATAAATCTGATCCGCTAATATTCAAAAGTAAAAGTATAGTAAGAGAAAAATATTCAGAGCCTAAACAAAAACAGCATAATAGGCATTCAATCTCTATTCATAACATATGACATAACATTTTATAAAAAATAATTTTATTATAGAACATATGAAAATTTTATTCTGAGCATTCACCTCTGTTTTGTTAATTTACCGAGTTATTCAACAAATAATTGTCATACCATGCTGAACACTACTCTGTGTGTTCTTACAGGTCAAATGTTAAGTGAGAGTGGTATACGTTATACATATATTTAGTCACAATCTGACCATGTGTCTGTAGTAGGCCCAAGAAGAACATAGAAGTTACATTTTCACATAGAAAATTTTAAACACTGTATGATTTAATGGAACTTTATTCACTGCATTGTATGTGTGCATGTTATGTGTTAACTCTATTCCCTTCAGACTGGTTTTTACTATTTTGTATTATTTGCTTTTTTGTTTGTTTTTGTGGGGCCCTGACACTTATGACCATATGACAGCTCGTGCATATGTTTAATAAGCATAACAATTCTTCTCAAAATTTTTATTCTCAAAACATGACTTTCAGAAATTAAAGTAAGAAAAAAGAGAAATTAAAGGAAGTTTCAAGTCAATTCTTTTAAGAATAGAAATGTTCTCTGAGAATAAAAATCAGTGGGCATTAAGATAATGTTGTAAAAATTAGATGCTAGATCCAATTAGATTTAAAATAGTTGTTTGAACAAAATAAAACTCTTTTCTACTGTTTATACTTTCTCTCACCTAATTTGCATTCTTTTCATTGTACAGACTTTCTTTGGGGATACTATTGACACATATGCCTCAGTTAATTCTATGATGCAAGATTGTTAAACATAGAATAATATACTGAGGTAGAGCATCACGCCATCCATCAACCACAGACACGCTGGGAAACAGAAAAGTACTGCATTTTCAGAGTAAAACGCAATATAATGACCATTACTTTGAAATGGATCAATCTGGCCGAACTGGAGCAGCTGCACAGCATTCAAAGTAGAAATCACTGGCAACTCTGGTGTGGTACTTTTCTTCCCAATGTCATCTCATTTTATCCCCTCGGAAAATGGCAGTAGGTAGAAAAAAGATGCAGGAGAGACATATCAGGCTTTCCTTCAGAGTCTTTTCTATTGTATTAACAACTCTCAATTGTGCTAGCAATTTTCCACTGTCTTGTGTTAGGAATTACACTAGCACAATTTGCACCTCTCCAGTTAAGCCTGCATGAGCACCTGCCCCAGGCCCACTTTCAGCATGTTTGACACTCAGTCATGACATTTATGTTAGGCCAGAGATGGCGAGAAAGGGCTCATTACCAATGGTTTTAACAAGTCTATTATTGCTTAACTTAAGACACTTTTGTTATAGTTTAAAATTTTCTGCCTTGGGATTTTTTTTTTTTTAATGCAGAATAATGCTTGGTACATGTTATAGTTGTTATAATAGTACAAAAATAGTAGAAGAGTAGTAGAAAGAATAGTAGGAAAGTTGGTTTCTAGAAGCAATGCAACCATTAATAATCTTAAGAGACCTTAGACAAGTCATTTAAACAGATAATATCATCTGTTCTACCTACCTCATAAGGTGTGTTATGCTGCTAAAAAAAGAGATCTCAGATACAGAAACATTTGGACAATTTTAAAGTGCTGCATAAATGTGAAGTGTTTTGTCATATTCTAATTCCTGAGAAAATAAACATAGATTATAATTAATGCTTGGCCAAAGATACAATTTATTTTTTCTAAGACTTTAAAATTATTTTATAGAACATAATGATTAGTGTTTTTTTACCATTGTCAATGTGTTTTCTGTGTTAACCTTCTCAATTTGAAAATTCCTACCACATGCCATACAAAAAAAACAAACAAAAATTCCAGATTGGTTAAGTATCTATTAGTTAAAAAACAATAAACATGAGAAAGTACCAAATGAAAAGATGGCAATAGTTTTATAGTCCTGAGTTAGAAAGTAAGCCTTACTATCATGGCATAAAACCTAAAACCCAAAGAGAAAAAGTGTGACATATCGACTATATAAAAATACATAACTTCTTGGAAACACAAAGGAATTCTGGAGACAATTGTTATAAAATATTTTCACATATAGAATAGAGCATTAAATCTATAAAACATAACATTGCCTATAAATCAATAATAAAAAGTTAAACAATCTAATAGAAAAATAAGCAATATATATGAATAAACAATTCACAAAATAAATATAATACAAATAGTAATAAACAAAGGTAAAGTTTCTTAACATCATTAGTAATTGGAGAATTGTGTACAATGTTATGGTTATTTTGAAAGGAAAGTTGGTAGTGTCTATTAAATTGAAAGATGTTCATACAGGGGATCCAGAAATTACATTTCATGATGTCCTTCCTATAGTGAGAGTCACACTAATACAAAGATGTTTCCAGAAGGATACCCATGGAGAAATTATCTCTACAGGTAAATATATTACAAATGACTCAAAAGTTAATCAATAGGAGATAATTTAAATAAATTATATTTTATTCATAACATGAATACTAGGATACTCTGCAACCGTTAAAAAGTGAACTCTCTCATAAAAAAATGTTAATGATGTTTTCTGGTATTAAAAAAAAAGTTCTAAATAATATGTATGGTATGAGCCTAGTTTGTAACAAAACAAAACTATATTTACATATATATTATCTATCTACCTGTATCTACCTGTGTGTGTGTGTGTGTGTGTGTGTGTGTGTGTGTGTATATATATATATATATATATATATATATATATATATATATTTGTTTGACTATGCACAATGTTCTTGAAGAATCTAAACCAAACTATTCAAAGTACTTACTGGGGAATGGAATGTGAGGCAGTGAGGGGAAATGTCTATATTATTTGAATATACTACAATGAGCATGTGTTGTTTTGTAAAAAGTTAACAACAGCAACAACAACAAAAGCCCACAAAAATTTCCCAAGATCTTAAGTTTTTGTATGTCCATATATAGAACTGATTAAGCTAACATTATCTATGGGGGAAATTCTACTCAAAGTTGGGACATGATTCATTACTGAAATAGCTCATTTATCTCCCAAGAAGTGAACATACTTGGAAATAGGCTTTTTGCCTTTCTAGGGTGAGTGGAATATCCCAACACTATATTCCCCAGGTAGGCTTAACAGTTCAAAGGTCATCAGCAAGGACCAAAGGTCACAGGGTAAAGGATAATCTTCCAAGAGCGCCAAAGAGTAGGCAGGGAGGGACAAGGTCCTAGTTCTGTGGGGTGTGTGATTTTTCTAATAGCTTGTGGAATGATCCAGGTTTCACAGATTATAGTCAGGCTCTGCCCAAAATGAAGCTTACTGCATCTCTTCGTAAGCACACCCTCCTCTTCCAAAGAACTGTTTTCCAACCAGAGTCTTGCAGAACATATGTGTTCTCTGGGAACAAAAATTTAGTGGGAGAATAAAGTTTCCAGGATCAAATAAGAGTAGGAAATCCTATGTCAAGCCAAGTTTAACACAATGAGAATGTCAATCTTTATTTTAATGCGTAAAATGTACTGTGCAGGGGATTCTAGTATATAGCATTTTCCAAACTTATTTTTCATTGTGGAACCCAAGCAGACTTGCCACACTATAAAATACTAGTTTGGAAAATGAGACCTAAAATGTCTTAGGTCTTGGCAGCAGGGCTTATTTTTATTTATTTATTTATTTTTATTAATTCCACCACTATTGATGAAATAGTGTTTGTGTTTGACACTATGTTTAGTCCTGTTTAAAACGATGTGGCTGGTCAGACCTACTGACACCTTGAATTTAGCCCAGTGAGCTTAGGCTGACCAGACAGACGGTTTGAAGTGAGATAGTACTGTTGTTTTCTATCCTGTTTAAAATGGGATGTCTGGTCAACCTAATATTCCGGGTAGTGAAAATGTCAAGAGACATAACACAGTCTGATGGGTGAGATAAACACAAACCGATATTTTTCCTTTAGGGTGGTTTGGTGCAGTGATAGAGATATGACAAAATATTGTAGGAGTGCCTACAGGTGGCATAATGAATCCTGGAGTGAGGGGAGAAAAGGAATGGAGAGGTTTTCTAGAGCAGGGGTGGCCAACTTTTCTGTATATAAGATCTACTTTTTATCTTAAAAGTGTGTCACGATCGACTCGTTGTCATAGGCGTAGTCTAAGGGGGAAGAAGGGGTGTGAAATGCATACTATGTTTATACACTGTTTCAGTACAAGGTGCATTCCAGCGAGGCATGGGTAAATAAGTAAAATATATGTTCAAAACTATTTTTCATTTATTAAATCACTTATTAAGTTTTCGAGATATAGACTCATGAAGAAAATAAATTTTCAGACCCAACTTTTGATAGCAGCATTCCGTACATGCGGTACCTAAAAAATTCGATTTTCCGACACTTTTTCAAGATAGATTTTTACTAACTTAAAATGCAATTTAATTTTTTTATCAACTGCAATGTATAAGTTGTACTATTTGTTCGTAAATATGAAAAAGTTGTTATAAAAATGCACAGTATGGCTGATAATTTGAT
>PVKE010040284.1:0-14655 GCA_004027555.1 Craseonycteris thonglongyai
ACAGAGAGAAGGGGGAGGGCCCAGAGCAGTCTCCATAGTTGACAGCATTAGTTTTCCATATAGCTTCACTCCACAGGTGGGTGAGGGTCTGTGTAGAGCAGGAACTGGGCTGGGAGCCTCCTGCATAGACCCGGCAAAAACTGAACTGGGGGCACACCCCATTTCAGCATATGGGTCCACATGGGCCTGGCCCGGGATTTGATCCTCGGGCTCCAAGGCTAGAAAGCAAGCACTTAACCCGCTGAGCCATCCCAGCTTCCCTCTGAGTTGTTCATTTGACTTACTTTTAGATAAAAATATATTAGAACAAAAAGTTATACAATGAAAGAAACTATAGAAGTTGTATATGTAAGATATTAATAAGAAAACTTATTTTTATAAGAAAATATTTACTATTTTGGAAACCTGTTATGTAGTCTGTTGCTCCAGTCCTTTATTATTATTTTTCAGTATTTTATTAAAAAGTCTGAACCTAATATTTTAAAGTCTCATTTAGTTATAGATGATGAGAGGAATGTAAAGTTGTTGCTGTTGTTTTAATATATGCTGTAAAGGCTGTGCATTGATGTTTAGGGTTACTTAATAAATCTGTAACAATACAAAATTTAAGCCTCTTTAAACTTAAAAGTAGCATTTTGTAGCCAGACTATTGGAATAGACTGTTAAGTCCAAAAATTACAAAAATTATATTCAGAAACATATAATGTAATAAAGATTGTATTTCAAATTCATGGTTAAAATATGAATTTTAATAAATAGTGTTAGGATAATTTGAAAGTCATCATATTTTGCACAAAAGAAATATTTATGTAAAATTATAGAGAATAAAAAAATCAAAAGAAAACATGGGAGCATTTCTTTAAGCCATGAAATAAACAAACTTTTCTGAAACTGGAAATAAAATATTGGTAAATTCAACAGTGTATAAATAAAGCATTCTGCACTGCAACACACACACAAATAAGAATATTGGTAATTATATAACACTAATGTATCTACTATAGAAAATATTTCAAACAATTAAAAAAAACCCAAAAAAACAGACCATGGAAAAAATAGAATATACAGAGGACATGGGAATAACACACAGAAAATTAAATTCAAGTAGCCTGCAAATATCTAAAAAGGTAGTCTACTTTACCCATAAAAAGATAATAAAAATAAAAATTAGCATACTATTTTCTATCAGACTGGCAACAAACAAAATAATTGAAAAAAGTACTATATTAATGCATATAAATGTATTTGTGCCTATATAAACCCATTAATAAATCTCAGAAAATACTTCAGAACCTGATAATGATTTTATCTAGAGAGGTGAGCAGAAGGGCTATTGAGAAATATTTTGTTGCAAACCCTTTTGTGTTGTTTGTAATTTGAACTGGGTTAATCTAGTCCTATTTTAAAATATAAAGGATTAAAAAATTAAAGAATACTCTAAAATATTTTCTAATTTAAAATCTACCATTATCATGCAGTTTGACAAAAATGTTACCTAACATTTCTGTTTCTCATTCACACCAGACCAAGTACCAGCTTCCAACTACCGAAGAGCTTTCTCTGAATATTACAGCCTGCTTTGTCTGCCTGGGCGGTTGACCAGAAATACCTGCACATTACTGCAAATTAGTGAATGACATGAGTTTGTATATAAATAAGTTAATCTACTGCAAAAAATTCCTACACATTTCAATACTTCAATTAGCTAGATATCCTTTTAGATAAATGAGTTTATATCAATAGTTCAGGATAACAAATAAAATTTAGAGTTTCCACAATATCAATGTATACTTGATAAATATATTCTTTGTGTTAGTTAATTTTATGTTTATATTTATTCATAGATTCCTTGTGGGCCCAGAATATGTCTCCTATTTCTTTTGTATTTTCCCACTAAAAGTAATTAAGTGCTGCATATGTATTCACTAGGAAGTCAATAAATGTGTTTAATCAATATTTTATAGAAAATATTTATATTCAATATCCCCAAATACCTCATTTTTTAACCAGGATTTATGTATATTGATTAATTTGTTTATTTGTTACTTAAAATATTTAGTTTAAAATATGTACATGTCTGTATTTAAGAATTTGAGATTATTCTTAGCTAGTTGGTGATATTGCTAGATGCCATATTTCTACTTAACAGTTATCCTGGATGGTTCATTTGATTATATACAGTTTTACATGTTGAGTGAATTATCTGTTTATGTGTATCAACAAGATGTCTTTATTCAGATAGATGTATTGAATTAGCTACCATCAAAAAATGGGTTACAGGGGAAGCTGGGATGGCTCAGCGGGTTAAGCGCTCACTTTGCAGCCCCGGGGACTGAGGATCGAATCCCGGCCCGGCCGTGCTGACCCATATGCTGAACTGGGGAGTGCCCCCAGTTCAGTTCTCACCGGGGTGAGACCCCGGCCCAGTTCCTGCCCTGTGCAGCCTCGCCCACCTGTGGAATGAAACTATGTGGAAAAATCAATGATGTGCAACTATGGAGACTGTTCTGGGCCCTCCCCCTTCTCTCTGTCTCTGTTTCTGTATCTCTCTCTCTCTCTGTCAAAAACAATAAATAAATCTTTGAAAAAAAAATGGATTACAATCTTAGTGAGAAGAGCATACCCTATATTCAACTTTTAAAATAGTATATCCTTACCCTGACCTTTCAAATCTATTTATGTATGCTCACGCAAGTGATTGAGATAAATTACTTAGAATGAAAAGACAATATACTACATTGGATCAATAAACTAGGTGTTAACTGTAAATAATAAAAAGCATTTATGAAATGAAAGAATATTCATGAAAATGTCATTGATCATAATCAGAAATATAATATAAAAAGATGGTGAGAACCTTGACCAACACATAGACCTAAAAGCATTCTAATATCTCCAAATTATTTTATTTAAAAAGCTGCAAAATATACTACTGTAAGAATGCCAAATTTTCAATTATATAATCTAATACTAAACAAGAAACTGGCTGAAAAAAAAAGGCTATTAGAATAACTACATAAACATTTATAACAAAGATTTATATTCTACATGTACTGGTTTCAGTAAAAAGAAAGATAATGAAACACGTCTTTTGAAAAGAACAGTTATTATATCAAATAATCTAGATAAATCTGCATGTAACAAAATAGATGCATTTTTTCAAAGTATAATAAGTGGGGGGAAAAGCAAGGATAAACTTATTAAACAGGATTGATTTATGATTTTATTATTTATTTAAATATAAAAAATACCATTCATCTTTTGGGATGGTAAACTTCAGAAAGATGAAAACAATATTCTGGGAATTGGGTTTAGCTGTATCTGTAATGTCTAATTTATTTGAAAGAATGAAGAGAAAGGGAAGAAGGGAGGAGCAAGGGAGGAGCGAGGGAGGGAGAACATAAAAATGAGCAAACAAAAAACCAGCATTTAATATTTATAACCAAATAATCCATAATATCAATGTATATTTTTCATACATAATTTGAGTATTTAGGATCAAGAGAAGGAAATGAAGTGATGTGATTCTGGAGTTTTTAACCGTCAACCTACATTATGCATATGCACCCAGGAGAAAGTGGCTTCAGAGAAGTATATCTAAGCACAGCAATGTTCTGTCATCTCAGTGCCACCATGCTGACAAATAGGCAAAGTAACACACTTGGTAATGCTCCCCTAGGAATGACACTTGAATAGAAATTTTGCAATTTCTGTTTTTCCCTTTAGTCTATGCTATAGGACCAGTTTGAGTTAATGAGATTGGAGTAAAATCACATCTCCCCTAATTAAAATTTAAAATTTCAGTGTCTGAGTACCAATAACAATAATCTTTCCCTACCTCTTCAATTTCAAAAGGAACATAAACCAAATAAACATCTACAGTGACAGACTAATTTTGGGTCCTTCCTTTGAAACTCAAGACAATGGTAGCATACATCGTTGATGATCATCCTTGGAAGATAGCTTTCTCACTGCCAGCTTCTCACTGCAAGACCCACTGACTCTAAAAACACTCTGTAGACTATGTGGTAGGTGGCCTTATTATCTACATTTTACAAATAAAATATTATTAACCAGATTGGTCTGTTAATTTCCTTTTTAAAGAAGAATAAATTTAATACTTCTGTTTTAAAGATTAAAAAAAGATTTAATATAAAATATAAAGAAAAAAAGTAACCATCCACATCCCTCAGTCAAATTTAACTACTATTCACTTTTGCATGTATCCCTCCCCTTTTGCCCCCTTCTAAGAATTCAAATTGCTTTCCTACACCCATTCTTTCCTTAGACCTTATCAGATCAAGCTACAGTGCCACCTGTATTGGTATCCCTAGCATCAATGGGTGCCATACAACTGAATCTGGATAATGAGATAGAAACAAAGTCTGTATCCCTAAACAGGATGAAAATATGCCTGTATGAAACATGACTGCTACCAATTTAGAATGTAAAAAATGATGACTAAAGCTCCAACAATCATTTTGGATCATGAGTTGGTATAAGAATTCTGAGAATTGCAGAGAAGAAAATTAGGTGGCTGGTCACCTGATGATACAATGATGTCACCACACTGGCCCTGGTAACCTACATCTTTCACATGATAGAGAAGTCAACTTCTACCTTCTTTAAACCAATAAATTCTGTTTTTTATGTTATATACGGTTAAATATACCTCTACATGGTATCTAGTAAAATAATACAAGAACTATAGGAACATGTTGCCAGTAGAAATTGTTAGCAAACAATAGAATGTAAAGCTCACTTGACTACTTCCTTCAATTTCAACCTACTTAACTCCTGTTTAGAACTTTCCATTGCTATGTATTTATTCTTCCATTGCTTTTCTTAAAACTTCACATACATTTCTAGAGTAAATGTGTAGTTTTGTATATTTTTATTAATTTACATAGAATATAACATGTATTCTGCAATTTCACTTTTTTCACCCCATGTTTCAAATGTTTCCACAATGTACACATATAACTTTTATGAAGATGTAAATTTTCAAAATATTTGTGTGCATATGTATTCTTTTTTATTGATTTATTTCTCTATGTGCTTATGCACTGTTTATAATGTTTTTCTACTATTCACCAGTTTAAAATGAACAACTTTGAATCTGTCTCTTTCAGCCTATTAGTATGAATATGCTAGAGCAGAGTCCTAGAAGTACAAGTAGCAGTCACAGGAATTGCACATTTTCAACTCCCATGGATGTTTCCGGTGGTCTTTTAAAGAAAGATACAGTTCAAATCATTTTTACAAAGCAAGGACAATTCTGATAGTCTTTGCAGATTTACTGCTATGAGGAATTCCTGGATAGGCCAGGCTTTTGATTCACATTCATATACATTTATTACTATAACCAATATCATAAAGTTTTTAAATAATAAGTACAGTCCTCTGTGGCTTTCTACATTGTATTTGCTGGTGGGAAAGATTCTGAGGGGAAACAAAGGGCCAACAGGCAAGAGAAATTTAACACCAACAAAATTAAATCATCAGTATGCTGAAAACAACACTATTTCCCCTGCTTCCTTTTAGTTATCAATTGATAGGCAGAGAGAGATAAATGGCAATGTGAGAAAGATAAGATTTTTCTCTGCATAATAATTCTTTTCTGTTCCATGGTACCTTTTGTTGACTTCTGTTCAAAGGTCCCAGAATTTTATATCTACTGATAAGGTCTAGTTTATAAATTCAGAAAATAAGGCACAGTGAGACTTGCTTAAAGACCAAGGAGGCCAGTGGAGCCCAGGACTATAAATCTTCTATCATGTCTACTCACCTTAATAAGCTCCCTCCATCTTAGAAATTGTGGCCATGTGCCCCTAAACAGTCAACATCTAAAATGCTTACATTCTTCAGTTACCTCTTTCAATGTTCATTTACGGGAAGCAGAGCTGTGCTGAATTATCATTTACAATATGTTAATCTCTTACTAAGAATTCTAGGGAACAATTTTTGTGAACAGTGAAAACTCAGCTTTATTATTATTATTATTATTATTTTATTTTATTTTTGCAATCATTTAGCTTTCCAGATTTGTCAAAATATACCTCACAGACAAAAATCAAATTTTAATCATTGACATGTGTTTCAAATATAAGTACTTTTTTATGTTTATAAGACATTTTGCAGTTTTCCCTAGATTTTGACATAATTTGAAATTATAATACATTCTCCCCCAAACAGAGTAAGGTTCATTTTGAATATAAATCAACTTAAAAATACTTTTGCCGTGTTTCTCCTGTTAATTATAGAAATAATAAGTAATTAGGCAATAGTATAACCAATTATTTCATTTGTTTCAAAGATATATACATATGCATCCCAAAATTAAAGCATTATTTTATGACTCCCTTTCTTATTTTCAAAATAACCATCCTAGTGCCACAAATGATTGCCATGAGATTAAAAGCCTAATATAGAGGCTAAGACTTTCTTTTATAAAAACATTCATTATTTTCCTTTAATATTACCTAATTCAAAAACAGGTGGACTCTTTGACAAATCTTGGAAAATATGTCTATATGTTTAAAAAGGTCTCCTCAACCACAAACAAAAATAGACAGTTTTTTACCTTGTGGTAAACTCAGTTCTGGTCTTAGGTAAACTGAAGGTGTCTTATTGGCAGCTGTATGAAAAATGCTTACTATAGTAGCTCAGACTTGGTATTAATGATAGGAGTGTGGATGAGTTTGATGTAGATTCTAACAATTCAGTTTCTACACATAATAATATTTGTACTTGGAATTAATTAGCATCCTCCAAAATTAGTCATTCAGAAAAATGTATTAGCTAAATCTTGGATTACTTGCTTGGTGAGGTAACAGTCACCTGGGGCAAATAAAACTAGTGGTTTATTTTTCTTCTGCATTTAAACACAGTATCATACATCAAATAAAAATATTATTTCAGATTCCTTCGACAATTGTTAAAATGCTTAAGTGATTATATATATTAATCCCTTTATCAGACTTGTTTGCTATTATGTATTTCACCCTCACCCATAATACATTCTGACAAGCAACTTGGTTCTGATTTTCTGGAGAAAAATATGAGACGTTAAACCGTTTCATTTTAATAGCAGTAGAAATAAATGTGAAAGATATCATGTCCTTTCCAAGTTCTCTGAAATTAGGAGGCCTGGTGCTAACCTTGGTGATTTGCATCCTTGAAATATGCATAATAAATTACATTTGAGTACAGTACATCCCCAAACATTTTTTAAAGTCCTTTCTAACCGTTCCTCTGTTGGAACTCAGTTTTTGTTGAGCTAAAATATTTTCTTACAAAATATTCCAAAGTTACATTTTATAGCACAGCGTGGGGTACCTTTTAATAGTTCTTGTGTTCATAACAACAGATATACAAGTATTCAGTGAAATAGATATTCAAGGATGGTGTTTTCTCTTAAAAAAAAAAAGGTTTAAATATATGCAGCAGTTTAAAATTATCTCTATTCACTAGTCAGCATCTTACAATTTTTCCTAAAGGACTATTCTGAAAAATTGATTTTAGATATAATCAAAATAACTTTATGAAGATTTTTTCATTCTAGTACATTGACAAGACTGGTCAAGAAATAGATAGGAGCATCGACTAATAGCCTACACTGTATTAGACACTCTGGAGAGAGAAATACAGGTCATTGCCCTATCACTATAATATTTCTTTTTATTGAAAATTGCCTCTCCAAGCAGGTCTAGAAGAAGACTTACAAGTGTTTATTCCATTTGAGTTAAGTCTCCACAATTAAAACATTTTAGAATATATAAGTTAGCCATATTTTTTATAATACTGGAAGGAACTTAAATTAATTGTATTGATGCCCTGTTTACAGCTCATTAAAAGAAATAACTACTCATAGCAATTCAATAATGAAATAAAAACATACCGGTAATTAGCAGAGTTTATATGGTAGTGTAATGTGGCTACAAACTATCTGTTTCTTAATCAAAGGAGATTTTTTACAAAGGAGAATTGGCTGAAAATATTCACTTCTTATTAACATAATACCTGGGGTTTGTTTGTTTGTTTGTTTGTTTTGTTTTGTTTTGTTTTTCTCTGTCATGTCAGCAAGATGAAGGGATAGTCAAGGCTCTTTTTCTCCCAAGTACAACTTGACAACTTAGTCTTAAAGCACTGTCCTTGTATTTATCTTTGTGCTATCTGCCTCCTTCTAGAGCATGCAATGAAATATTGTCCCTACAGGATAATAAATTACTATGTTTACAGATGCTCACACACAATTTAGAATGTCTAGCACAATCCAAACCTCTATCAGTGAAATGCATTATACTGGTTTAGCAGTTTATCTCCACTGTCTAGGTAGTGTCAAATACCTAGGTGGAAAGAGCTAAAGTTCTCTCAGACTTCTCCTTTCTCCCCATATTCTACATTTTCCCTATAAAAAGGTAAATACTAAATGAAAGAAAAGAAGGGGAAATGGAGAATACAACTCAGCTCATGTAGAAATGAGTTCTGAATTTTATACTTTCACTTTTGTATTCTCTCTATTGTACATTTATGCATCTAGAACTTAGATGAAACAAAATTAATGCAGCATGTCCTACTGATTAATGTTGTAAATAGCAGGTAAAATATATATCGATAATCTGGAGATAAACTGAATTTCCATTTAAAAAGAATAATTGCATGAACTGCTTTCTGGAAGGCTAGCAAGATAATTCACGTATGGCTAATTTACTAAAAATAAAATACTACGTACAGGAAATGTATGGAGTAGTTCACAGGGAAGAAGCTGAAGGATGGGGACTCACAAACAACAGGAAAAAGAGCTACCCAGGGACTGAGGATTCAGGAACAAGAAATAAAAACAAGTCTCTTCAGTTACTTTCAGTTCTGTTTTTGTTAGTTTGTTTTTTGGTTTTTTGGGTTTTTTTTTTACACATTCGGGATCTGCTGCTAGATGATGGGATTGGATGTTCCAATGACAAAATGAATTACTACTATGATAATTATTAAAAAATTTATGAGTAAAATTCATACTTTCACACTTACTGTCAATAGAATTTATTAACTTGTGTTAATTTATTATAGCGATGACTCATCAGTAAATTAATTGAGCTAGTATATCAGCATCAAAAGTCAAGATATATCATATATATTTTTATATTGCAATTTTCTAAATATTTTTACATATTATCTTAGTTGCTCTACCCTATACAGTAGTCATTATTTAACATATTTTATATAGAAAAAAAGTAGATTTAAGGGAATAAGGAACATAATCATGATTAAACAGACAAAAACAGCCACAGATAAGAACTGAAACCATTTTTTGTGTCATTATATGAAATTTAAAGTGCTTGTATGTTTTATGGGTTTATCAGTCACATTTTATATTGTAAGAACAAGAACTCAAATTCAATCAATATTTTTATATAAAAATGACTTCTATGTTTTCTATGAGTGTTTTAAATTTTACTTCCAAAACAATGATGATTTTTGCATAATTTGCTAGCATCTGTATGAATATTTACTTAAGGTGACTTGTAACACAGAAACCTCTTTTCATAACATCCCAAACTTCTATATTCTTTTCTATGCGAGGACTCTCTGGGAAAAAATCCAGCCATTGTCACTATAATGGGAAAGGTTACATGGCTGGATACTTTTTGGACAGCCATTTTTAAAATATAACTTAGCTTTCTTCTCTCTCTATGTTGTATTCCTGCAATTTTTTAATCAAACATATTACAATAGACTCTTAGAATTAATTTTGATTTTCATAATAATTCATAATGTTTTCAGTGTCTATATTTGTCCTCCTATATTTTAGGTTAGAGTGTGTGAGTGTGTGTGTGTGTGTGTGTGTGTGTGTGTTTTCTCATGTTTACAATTCTGACACAAACCATAGCATTTGAATACACTCTTCCTATCACTTATGCTTTCTTTCACTTGTTCTTTCTATTGCTCTCAAACCCCAACTCTTTTTTCTGTTTATTTATTTGTCTGTCTTAAGGCAGGGGATTTTGAGAGTGCTTTCACATACGGTATTTAACCTGACCAGATTTAACTGAAATAAGTAGTTATGCTGATACAGGAACATGTTGAGCCTGGGAGCTATGCTCAGAAATACTGATACCCCAAACAGTGTGGCTGAGAAAAGAACAGACAGGAAATTCCATTATTCTGGAACCTAGAAGATGATTCCTGTCTTCCTTGAACTCTGATTCCACTATTTGTCTGCAAGAATAATGTTGAACTTTCTCTTGGAATGATATTCCCCATTGTTTATGTTTATTCACATATTGTATTGTTTGTGTTCAGTTAATCATAGTTTTGAAACATACAAAAACTTAAGAAATCAAATAAATGGTACCTATATAACCAAACACAACTGATGCCAAAATTGAAATATTTACCTTGAGTCTCTTTTTAAAAATTAATACAATGCTATATACACTTCAAATATAACTGTTCCACTCCATTCCTGTATGTGTGTATATAAAATACATGTATTATACATAAAATATATGTGTGCATACATACATAGACACATATATATATTTTTTTTAACTATGAATACATGCTCTTTCTTTTTAGGAATGCTATATGTATATTTGAGCTTTTCAGAGGTATTAATTAATTTAATATAGAAACATCCTTGTGTTCAATGACACCATGGCATCTAGACAAGTTTTCCCAAATGCGTCAATCTAAAACCATCAACAGGGACAAAAATCTAAAATTTAGATATTCTCTGTCTACAATTTACTGTCCTAACTCAGTAGCTTGATATGGTATTAAATCAGATTACAAGTTTATTTTCTAAAATACTAGTTTCATGGAGGTAGGATTATATCTACACATTTTTTATATATCTGACACAGTGAAATTGAACATTTTAATCAATAAACAGTGATCATATGACAGCTTAGTGAAAATGGTCCATTTTGATTTTGTCTTCACAGAGTTAAGCTTTTGCTATCTGGAAATTTTGGTTATTCTTAGTTTAAATCTAATAAGTAGAGACACATTTTCCTTTATAAAACATTTCAACTAAACCCTTTCTTTTTAGTCTATATGATGTTTATGAAATATTACAGCACATATAATTCCTAAATATACTAGATGTTCTTCAATATATATTATCAAACTGGTTATAATATAGTACTTACTCATTTTTTACCTGTTAAACTGAGTCTTCTACCCTCTAATTAGAATTGTCATTTATTCTACAAATCTGACTAAACATAATTCACTACAAAAAAAACAAACTGAAACACTAAAATCATAAGTGTAGATCCATTTTTTTGCTTAAAATTTAAAAAGAGAGAAATTTTTTTTGGTTTTGCTTCTTTGACGATGTTTTTCATTTTATCTTTGATTTGCACAAGATTTGTACTATTAGCCACAGTATCACTGTGCTCTTTTCTGATTTTTGTTATTAACACTTCTATCACTTCTTTTGACTTCTTTATTTTCTTTCTTTTCTTTTTGTTCTTTCTTCTTTTTTTTAAGCTAGTAAGCAGTATTTCTGTTTCAGAGTTCCATGGCAGCCTAGACCTAGAGATATTAACATCTTGCTATTTTAATTTATTTTTCATGTTCTTGATGTTGAGAATTAAAGCAAATATTGGAGAAAGTGGAAGGGATGATAGAATGTAGGAGGGAGGAAGAAGCAGGTAGGAATGACAATAGTAGATTTTTACATAACATTCAGAGTCTTCAGCCTGAAATTTAAAAAGGCCTTATCACTGAAGTGTCCTACAACTAATGTTCTTCAAATTTATGTGAAAAAAATAACTGACCGATCTCCCCATTTCCATAATATTCTTAACATCACAGTCATGAAATAGCTTAAGTGACGTACCAAAACATTTAAGTGTTAAAAGACCATACCACCTTCCCACCCCTTCAAAAATTTAGTTATAGAATTGCTTCCATAACTTTATAACAATCTGTTTATTTTTCTCTTGGCTTTTCTGAAATTACTGTATAGTTTTTTAATGTTTTTTGTTTTTTTTAGTTTTGCATTTGTCTGAACTATTGGGAATATCTGTGAAGTGTTTACTTGTGACAATAATTGAATGAATTTAGATTTCTTTTCTCTGAGGCTTCACCTCTATCTCATATAAAAATGTACTGGTAAATGGTTATAATTAAAAATAGTGAATTATATACTTAAAAGTTGCTAAGAGCAGATCTCAAATGTTCTCACCACAAAACAGAAATAATTATGTGACATGATGTACGGTAGGTGTTAGCTAATGCTAAAATGGCAATTATTTTGCAATGTATAATTATACCAAATCAACATGTTGCACCCCTTAAACACACACAATGTTATATGTCAATTATATGGCAACAAAGCTTGAGAAATAGATATAATTTTTTTAATATGAAAACATATAGCTAAGAGTAAAGACAGATAATACCAAAGGGTTACATTCAATGGAGAAAAAGTCAGGTTTAGGAGGAAAAAGCTATTGGAAAAGAAAGGGACAGAGAACAATTGGTATGTCCGGGAGTTCTCAACCAGAGGTGTTCACTATCTTTAGAGGGACTGAAGGTTTGGAGAGAATAGGCAGTGTTCCTGGTACCCAGGATTCAGTGAAGCACTAGTAATGTCTGGAACAGTTCTACAAAATGAAGAACTGTCTAGCCTAAAATGGGACTGGATGCCTTCTAGCACGTTTGATAAATGAGCATAGTCAGAAGAAGCAAATGAAGGAGTTTGTACTGTATTCTATACAACAAGGCATGCCCAGTCAGCTAACCTTCTCTAGGCATTTGGGGGTGGAGGGCAGGGAGAGAATGCTCATTAAGGTTTACAGGTCACTCTAAACCAGAAATGTATAGTGTCCTCTTGATTTGATGAGTAACAGAATCCAGAGAAACATCCTGCCTCTGTAGAAAGACAGCAAAGTGGTACTGCTAGGATAGAGAAGGCAAAGATCACTTTCAACTTCCCCTGAATTCAGGTTTTCCTGGGATTCTCAGTTCTCAGAAGCCTAAGCCAGTTTGTCACCTCCCAGGAAGTTGCCAAGTGAGAGTAAAAGACCATACCTGGGAGATTCCCAGGGGCCTAGCTGGGTGCCTTAAGATCATCTCATGTGCCACACAGAAAATTTCATATTAGAGCATCATGCCCAGAGCCAAGCATAGAACTCAACCACTGAATGGCCCCTAGTATTCAAAATAAAATGGGGAATTAGAATTTTCCTTCCATTTCTATAAAATATGTACTTAATGATTCCTTCTTCTTTGTTACTTCTGAACAATAATACAAGAATACCCTGTGAAAAGAGACATGTGACCAGGACATGGAGAAGAAAGAATGCTTAAAAAGAGAAAAATAATCAAAAAATGGAATTGTCATTGATGATTAAACAAAAACACTTGAACTTGATTGAATATTTACCCCCAAAGAAATGACATAAAAGCGTGTTTTTAGGATTCTGCTGCTATAGAGCAGGGGTGTCAAACTGGCAGCCTGAGGTAATTTTTTGTGGCCCACGATGCGCTGAAATAAAATGAAAATTAAAAAAAATTGCTACCTATGTAAAAAATAGCGCTTAGGGGAGATTGAGGCAATACCGTACACACAATTCCCTTGTTAACCCTTTAACTACTGAAGATAAGTATACACGTGGCCCAGTGCCTTTCCTGGGGGCCTGTGGGTGTGTATAAACGCACTGACTCAGTTCCATTTGTAAATGTGATGTGGCCCACATGAATCTTGCCTGTTGCACCAAATGGCCTGTGTCCTAATTGAGTTTGACACCCTGCTATAGAGGAAGAGGTCAGGGGAGGAGTCATAAAGCAAACCAAGATTAAATTGTATTAGAAAAATGAACTTACTTATTTCTCTCTTTTTTATGGTTAAGTAATTGATAAAGTATCTATTAAACATCTACTATGTTTAAGGTCCTATTCTATACCCTCAAAGAGAGGACTGAGAGAGATACACAACGATTCACAGAGCAGTAACTCCTTAAAGGGAAAAGCCCTGAATATAGAAGCCAATTTCTATCCCTGCTCTATCCATTATTAGCTAGGTGGCTTTAGATATGACCCTTGATGCTTTCATGTCTCATTTTATTCCACTGTAATTTAAAGAACAAGATTCAGATATCCCGCCTAATTGGGTTGTTGTGAGAATCTAAGGAGATGTAGTAAGTCACCAAGTATTGTAAACATGTAAAGAATTAGTATGCTCACTGCTCTTGAGAAATTTATAGTTTGGTAGTAGTATTAGCACAGAAAGGAATCTTAGAAGAGTTTTAGGGAGATCCAAGATGGCGGCGTGAGAGGAGAACGCCGATAACTGCCTGGGAAGGGCCTTGTGAACAGAGGGGAATCCACAGGGGAAACCCTGAGAAGAAACCTCAACTAAGAGAACCACACAACACGGAACAACACCCAAAGGTTAGAGAAAAAAGGGGAGAGCGGGAGAGGAAAAGGGAAGCAGCGGTTCAGGAACAGAGACTCGGAGCGCGGCCCGGGGCTGGCAAAAACAAAGGGGGATTGGGGGACTACGGTCACAGTGGAGCTGGATCGAGGGCGGGCTGGAAGCCGAGACCTAGGGAGCATGGAAGCCCCACAAGACTGTGGACAATTTAACATCCGAACTCAAGGGACAGCACGCAGTGCCCTAATCAGATCACAGAGCCTAAAGTG
>PVKE010040285.1:0-14686 GCA_004027555.1 Craseonycteris thonglongyai
AATCACATCCTGGAATCTAATGTATGAACTCCCAAATTGCATGTCTTACGTATAACTGTTTTAAAGGATCTAATTTTGTGTACTCTGTATTAAGAGTAGTGTACATTGGCATATAATGGAAAAAGAAAAGTCTACATATAAATAATACAGCCAACTTTCTAAGTTGTACCAACTAAAACAAATAAACCTTGAACAGTGACTACTCTGTTAATTTATTAAGATATAAAGCCATTCAAGTCTTTTTTTTTTACTTTTTCAAATTGAAAAAAAAAAACAAAAAGACTTGAATGGCGGAAACAATGTGATACCTGAGATAGTACAGAAATGAAACATATTTCTCTGAAGAAAGGGTCATTCAATAAATAGTGTTAAGATGGATTAAATTTTTATTTTTAATCAAAACTACCAGAAGAAAACATTAGTATATTTTATGTATGAGAATGGGTAGGTCTTTCTAAACCATTAAATAAGGAAGGAAGGAAATGAATGAATGAACCCAGTTACATGTAAACTAAAAATTCCATGTGGCAAAAATAACACCATTAAAAAAGTTGAAAATTAAAAAAAAAAAAGATATAAAGCCATAAAACATTTATTCATTACATTATTTGGAGCCATTAGGTTATTCTTGGACAACCCTGCAATGAATTTTTTTTTTTAAAGGGTACTATTTACTAATGATCAGGCTTTGGTTTAATATGAATATATTAAAGATATGACTAGATTGGTTAGGTGGTTTTGGTACCATTTTTATTAAAATTGTTTTAATACACTTAAGTCCCCAGGTATATGAGGTGACTTTATAATAGTGCTAATCATAATCAGTACCCTAGAATTTGTGTAGATAACATTCTATACACAAAATGTAAAAAGCATTTGCCAACTGAACATAAGCAGTGGTACTATCAGGAACAGATTTTTAAGAACTTTTGCTCTTTGGAGGCCAGTAACAATAGTACAGTAGTTCCCTTTCCCTTATTTATGGGGGATACATCCCAAGTATCCCAGTGGATACCTATAATATATACTGTTCTCATACATACCTCTAATAAAGATTAATTTATCAATTAGGTGCAGGAAGAGTAATAGTACAGTTACAGCTAATAAAAGATGTGAATGTGGCATGAAGTAAAATAAGGGTTTGAATGCAAGCACTGCACGATACTGTAACAGTCAACCTGAGTAGATAGCTCCTAAGTGGGTAATGGACAGGTAGCATATACAATGTGGATAAGCTGGACAGGAATGATTCATGGCCCAGGCAAGATGGAACAGCATGGTGTAAGATTTCATCCTACTCAACAGTGTTCAATTTTAAATATATGAATCCTTTATTCCTGAAATTTTTTATTTAATATTTTGATACTGTAAGGTAACTGGTACCATGGAAAGTGAAACTGGGTAAGAGAAGCTGTTGTACTTTTAAACCAAATAATGGTTGTCTACTCAAATTTCTTTAGATTTTCCTCACAATATTTGACTATGATCCTTATCCAGGCCTAAAAACCATACTTGAGGTTAACTAAAAAAAGTTATCATTTCTCTAGGATCTTTTCCAAAAATCTCTATCCTGAGAGCTAGTTAAGAGAAAGAATTACACTTAAAAATGTGTCCCAAACCTAAAAGAATGAGACTGACCTATGCAGTCTTGACAATTAACTATTATAGGACTTGCTTTCCTATAGGCTTAAAAAAAAACAAACTGCCTTAAGATATAATTTACATACCATAAAATTTACTCTTAAAATGTACAATTCTGTGGATTCACATAGTTGTGCACTATCATCACTATCTAATCTTAGGACTTTAAAAAAGATTTATTTTTGTTGTTTTTGATAGAACTACAGAGACAGAAGGGGGAGGGCCCCGAACAGTCTCCATAGTTGCACATCATTGGTTTTTCCACATAGTTTTATTCTAAAGGTGGGCGGGGCTGCACAGGGCAGGAACTGGGCCGGGGTCTCACCCCGGTGAGAACTGAACTGGGGGCACTCCCCAGCTCAGCATATGGGTCCACACGGGCCAGGGCCAGGATTCAAAATGTGTACTATTCTTTTATATTTTTATAAGTTGATGCATTTTCAGTATTTTTCAAATGTGTTTGCATTTTTAAAAAATATTTTGAGAGAAAGAGAAGGGTGGGGGGGGAGGGCTAACAGCAGTCCACATTTGTACATCATAAGTTATTACATGGTTTCATTCCACACAGATGGTTGTGGGGCAGCACAAGGTGGGAACTAAACTGGGGGCCTCCCACATGGGAGACAAGAACCTTTGTTGCTGTGCAATCTGGGTGGTTGCCAGTTGCACCGCAGCTCAGTCTATGGGTTTGCACGGGTTGGACCGGGATTCGATCCCTGGACCTATCAACTGCAAGGCAAGCGCTCAACCTGCTGAGCTATTCCGGCATCCCTAAGTGTATTTACATTTATTAATTTTATATTTTATACAATAAATTAGTCAACACTAACATGACTGAAAAATAATGCTTAAGAGATTTATTAAACTAATCTTGGATGAATTTTCAGATTTAATCGTGCTTCCTTGCTTTCTGACACAGTGTTGCAGGTTTACCTTGTATCTTCCTGCCCCTGGCAAGAAATAGACCAACTCTGCAAGGAGCCCTGAGTCTTTTTAATGGAATCTGGTTTCATTTTAGTCTTAGTATCTTGGGAAGTGGATTAAGCCCCATCTCACACAAGTTTCCAGTTAGTGAAGGAAGAAGGGAAGCAATTGGTCCTTCCATACATATAAACGGATAGGCCGTGTATAATTTTCTTTCCCACTAAAGACTGTGTTGCCAAAATAAAATTATCAAAACTTCGAAACTTTGTTCTTTCAAATTCTTGAGAGCTTGTTTGGAGGTTCTAGCAGGGGAGTGTGGCTCTCTTATACCCTTGACCAAAGAACGGTCCTCTATCAGGGAAGGTCATCCTCTTCAACTGAGCCCGGAACTTCTGGGGAGAGACATGTGGAGTGAGGGAGGAAGGGACCACCTGGTAGCCAGCCAGATCAGCTGAATCAACCCTGGCCGTCAATGGGGTGACAGGTGTTGCAGCCTGATCTCCCTCACATCCTGTTCTTTCAGACTTTGCTGAGAGCCTACTAAATTTATATGTAGATGTTGAAATATGCAGGACAAATCTTGACTCTCCTTATTAGCCCTGCTGCAATAAAACAAAATGGTAAGTTAGCTTGGTTCACGGCCACGCAGAGAACCCACAAGAGGATGTCAAGCGCCTGACAACTGCACTGCTTTGGGCACATATAAACGAAGAGCCTCTTTCTTCACTTAGAGCAGGAGTTTGGTCACTACAAGATGGTATCTCTTTGGGCCACCAGGGGCATGAGGCAGATGTAGAGCTTGAATTTGGAGGTCAAAGTTATCCAAGGGCTTTAAGCAGGGATATTGCATGATGTGAACTACATTAAAAACCAATTATAGGGGAAGCCGGGATGGCTCAGTGGGTTAAGCGCTCACTTTGCAGCCCTGGGGACCAAGGATCAAATCCCAGCCCCGGCCCGTTTGGACCCATATGCTGAACTGGGGAGTTCCCCCAGTTCAGTTCTCTCTGTCTCTGTCTCTGTCTCTCTGTCAAAAACAATAAAAAAAAATAAATAAATAAATATAAATAAATAAATAAAAAACCAATTATAGACTTTGATACAGGAAATAAATTACCCTTTAAGTTTTGAAAAGGATTCAAATGCAAACGACAGGAGGTTGTATCCTCTTGTGTGAGTTATAAATTCTTGTCATAAATTAAAATCACCCTTAAAAACTAGACGCGGCCTTTTGAGCCACCTCTTGCTGGAGGCCCGCTTCCACCTCTTGGAAGTGTACTTTCTCTACGTTCAATAAACCCCTTCGCCGCTGCACTTCCGTGTCTCCCTCAGATGGGATGCCGAGAACTGGACACTGCGGAGGAGGGCCCCGTTCTCCGGAAACATAAGTGGGGAGCCAGCCAGGAGAGGTCAGTCCCTCTTAGTGGACCCCAAAAACCTCTTGCTTTGTCTATAGCCTTCTTTGTCTCTTGTATTTGTCTTTATTTTTTCTTTCAATAAACTTCTTTCACTACTGTAAAAAAAAAAAAAAGCTAGACGTGGTTTTTCGTTTTCATTACTTTGACATTTGTAATGAAACTATAGAACATTATTTATTGAACATTAAATATATCGAACTTTATTTCATTACTCGATCCTGAAGTTAGAGCTTAATCGTTTTTTAAGTCCCTGCAAATGGATGCTTGGACAAGCGAGTGATAAGTGTATCAAAAAGGATGTTCCTCCAAGTAAGGTCGATCATTCCCAGGTCCACACTTCCCTTAAATTTCTTTTCATCCTCGGGAAAAGGCAAGCTAGGTCGGTTCAAACTAGCTGCCTATCTTCGATATTGACTCAAACAACCACTGTCAACCCAGGATCTGGACGCAATTTCTGCAGGATGCTGTTTTAAGCTGGCACCACCCTAAGAACAGGAGGCGCTGCCAGGACTGCTTTTTCCCACGGGGGCCTTGAGCCGGGCTAGGAGGTAGTGGGGTCTCCAAAGAAGTCACGACCTAAAGCAGTCCCAGGCCTAGGCTGGCGGAAGGAAATGTAACACCACTCCAGTGTCATCCTTTCTTGCACGCTCTTCTAGATCGTCTAGACATCTTCACGGGGACGTTAGGAAAATGTAACTGCAGGTACCAGACAACGCGCTCACACCGAGAGCACCGCGACCGTTCTCGGGGCGTTCGCGTGCCTGAGAGCGTGCTCGCCAACAGTCATCGAGCTGCGCCCCTCAACTGCGCGCTGTGCTGTTTCTTTCCCCCTGGGGTTACTATGTTTAAAAACCTTGCTTAAAAGCGGAGTGCGGCGCTTTTGGACCGTCTGTACTGAGTTGCGCCAAGCAGAGCATTTGTGAGCATCTGGTACTGGGGCAAAAGTGGTGGCTGGAGTCAGGGAGCAATCAAAACGCCTGTTGGTGTCCCCAACCCCGACCACTGGTACACAGACCGGTCCTTGATCTACCGCCCCACACCCCCTAACCAGGACAGTCTTTCTTTGTCCTACCCCCAACCCCGGCTCAACTTTCTGCCAACACAAGAGGTAGTTTCTTAGACGTTCAGTGTGGTTAAGTCCATCGGTAGCTATGAGAAAGATTAATTTAGGGAGTTTGACTCTGCTGAAATTGCATTATCCCCATCAGGTTCTCAAAATGTCAGCAGTCAAGGAGCAGCTTATTGAGAATCTCATTAAGGAGGAGAACGTCTCCCAGCGGAAGATCACCATTGTTGGAACCGGTACTGTAGGCATGGCTTGTGCGATTTGTATCTTACTGAAGGTAAGTCATAAGGCTCTGCTTGTGGCTGAAAACCAAGTACGCGCTTTTAGGTCTTGTAGATGCTGATGAGTTCAGGGTTGTAGGGCTAATCCACTGACTTCAAATATGGATCCTCTTGTCTGATTTTGCCACAACTTAAGAAACATAACAACAACAACAACAACAAACCCCCACATACATTTATTTGAAGTTATGTGTCAGGCATTCCTACCCTATTTTAAATTGATTCATAAAATATACATTGATTGGATCATTTTGTTAAGTATGGTAGCGTTTTCTGTTGAAATGATCCATGAATTGCCTTTCTTGAAGAGCAATGGGTGAAAATCATGTTTCCCAATGGGCTTATACTTTAAAATTTTTTTTAATTCTGGGAAGCTGGGATAGCTCAGAGGGTTAAGTGCTCAGTTTGCAGTCCTGGGGACCAAGGATCAAATCCCAGCCCCGGCCCTTGCAGACCCATGTGCTGGATGAACTGAGGTGTGCTTCCCATGTGGGAGGCCCCCAGTTCAGTTCTCACCCCCTTGTTAGGCCCCTGGCTTGAGGGGGCGTGCCTCCCATGCAGGAGATCCCTGGCCCAGTTCCCTTTCTGCAGGGCCCCTTACCCACCTGTGTGGAACAAAACCATGTCAAAAGATGATGACTTGCAACTATGGAGACTGCTCTGGACCCTACCCCTCTCCCTGTCTCTCTCTATCTCTCTCTGTTTCTGTCATAAACAATAAAATAAATCTTTAAAAATTTTTAAATTGTTTACCTTGAGTTCTGGTCACTCTAGGCATTTTCAAAAACTGCCTCATTTTTATACCATTTTTTTCTATTAAAAATATAACTCTTTTTTGATTATAAAATAGCCATAATTTTTTTTTTCTCATTGTCCTAAAACTGAAATAGCAACATTTCCCAGAACATTTTATTCAGAACTTTTATGTATTTTAGGATTTGGCTGATGAACTCGCCCTTATTGATACTGCAGAAGACAAATTGAGAGGAGAAATGATGGATCTTCAGCATGGCAGTCTTTTCTTTAGTACTTCCAAGATTATCTCTGGAAAAGGTTAATTTTAGTTTTATAAAGTTATATTCAGAGTTAAAAAAAAAGTAATGAATTCTACCAAACTAATATACATAAAGATAGAATTAAAAATAGCACTTTATCATTAGAAAATATAATTAAGAGGTTAGGTTGTTTACCATACAAACAATTTTAATTATGCAGTTGCAGTCAATAACCACTCAATCAGAACAAAATAATTGGTGTTTCCATAGCCATAAACTCATAAGAAAGAAATATCTTTATATAGAAATTTTATACAGATGTAGCTTTAAAATTGATTGTAAACCACAGAAAGACACATTGCAAACATCAATTATTTTCACATTAATTGCATGATTTTCTAAAGTGATCTATTCATTTAATATACCTAAGTTTATTTGCATAATAGTAAAAGTTGCATACAATAACAGTGAAGCTTATAATAAGTATGAATTGCTTGGATAACATAGTTCTATGTTCTATGTTCATAGTTCTATCCTTTTATAGTCGACTGTGTAAAGCACATTTTCTCTATTTAAAACTTTTAAGGGAAGTCAGAATGGCTCAGCTGATTAAGTGCTTGCTTTGCAGCCCTGGGGTCTGAGGATCGAGTTCTGGTCCTGGCCTGTGCAGACCCATATGCTGAACTGGGGTGTGGCCCCAGTTTGATTCTCGTGGGAGCGAGTTTCCCATGTGGGATGCCCAGGTTCGGCTCCCAGCTTGTGGGGGCACACCTCCCATGCAGGAGGCTCCCAGCCCAGTTCCTGTCCTGCATGGTCCCCGCCCACCTGTGTGGAATGAAACAATGTCAAAAACTGATGATGTATAACTATGGAGACTGCTCTGGGCCCTCCCCCTTCTCTCTGTCTCTCTCTCTGTCAAACACAAGAAAATAAATCTTAAAAAATTTTTTTAGATGCTTTGTTTTACTGCCAATCAAAATACATTTATAAATAGAAAAAAATTAGTATGGTAACAAGAGAAGCAATATTACATTTCACAGAAACTTCCAAAAATTAATTACAACATGATGCTGCAGGATCTACAAATAAATAAGGACTAAATTGTTCCACATTTTTCATTAAGAAAAAAAATCATGTAACAACAAGAATGAAAAAAATTACAGTGAACTTTTATTTCCAAAATAAAAACAAATATAAATTATGGCAGTGCCATCTAATACAAGGCAGTTGTTGACATATGTCTTTAAACCGCATCCACAGTCTATAGTTCCTTTCTAACATACAATAAAATAACATTTTTTTTTTTAATGAGGGGCAAGTTTTCAAAGTTTAGTATGGAGTGTTACAGAAATAATTAAAGGAGTGGTGCTGGGATAACTCAACAAGTTGAGCACTTGCTTTGCAACCACGAGGTCCAGGGATCGAATCCCAGCCCTGGCCCATGCAAATGCATATACTGAACTGCAGCAAGCAACTGGGATTCATGTGGGAATGGCAGCGAAGGTTCTCTCCTCCAATGTGGGAAGTCCCCAGTTCGGTTCCCGCCCTCTACAGCCCCACATCCACCTGTGTGGAATTAAATTATGTCACAACTAATGATGTACAACTATGGAGACTGCTCTGGGCCCTCCCTCTTCTCTCTCTCTCTCTTTCACCTTTTCTCAAAACAATAAAATCTTAAAAAAAAAAAAAAAATTTAAAAAAATAATTAAAGGAAGGAAATAATCACAAGTTATAATGTTTGAGGTTCCAGAATAACAGTAAAAAAGAATCACTGGGCTCATGCTTATGGGGTACACACTTTTGTGCATCCTGTGAACAGAAATTTGAATTTTTTAAAACCAAACAATCCTCAATGCTTCACTTGGGGCTGACAAGCAGTTTGTAAAAGAGTAAAACATTTAGTACAGTCTGTATTGTTCTTTCTCAACTTTCCTGTTTGTGCAATTTCCTGAAGATTCATTGACCAAACCATGAATAAAGGTTTTCTAAGAGAATACAGGTGGACTTTCCTTCCTTCCTTCCTTCCTTCCTTCCTTCCTTCCTTCCTTCCTTCCTTCCTTCCTTTCTTCTTTCCTTTCTTCCTTTCGTCTTTCTAAAAGATTTATTTTAGGGAAAACTGGGATGGCTCAGCGGGTTAAGAACTTGCTTTGAAGCCCCGGGGACCAAGGATTGAATCCTAGCCCCAGCCCATGCGGATCCATATGCTGAACTGCGGTGTGCTTCCCATGCGGGAGGCCCCCCGTTCAGTTCTTGCCTGCCCCCGGTTCAATCCCTGACTCGAGGGGGTGTGCCTCCCATGCGGGAGACCCCTGGCCCAGTTCTGACTCTGCATGGTCCCTACCAGCTTGTGTGGAATAAAACCATGTTGAAAGCTGATGATGTACAACTATGGAGACTGCTCTGGGCCCTCCCCCTTCTCTCTGTCTCTCTCTGTCAAAATCAATAAAGTAAATCTTAAATAAATAAATAAATAAATAAATAAATATATATATATATTTATTTATTTTATTGTTTTAGAGAAGGAGAAAGAGAGAGAGAATGTTGTACATCATTAGTTGTGACATTGTTTTATTCTGCACAGGTGGTTTTGGTGCTGTGTGGGACGGGAACCAAACTGGGGGCCTCCTACATGGGAGGCGAGAACCTTTGCCAGCATCCTGGTGGTTACCAGTTGTAATGCAGTTCAGCAATATGGGTTTGCATGGGCTGAAGCTGGGGTTCGATCCCCGGACTTTGCAATTGCAAGGCAAGTGCTCAACCTGCTGAGCTATCCCAGCATCCCTATCTAATTTTTGACATCTATATGAAAAATTACTTTCAGGTATATAATGCTTAAAAAAAAAATTTCAGTATGGGGTAGTGAGCATCATATCCTTTGTCATAGGATTTAATAGGTGAAACAATTTTACGACTGGTCATCAGAGTTAAAAGGTAGTTTATTTTCTTGTGTGGATCAGGACTTGCTTGTGATCTCAAATCCAGTCCCTTATAATAATTAGAAGTAAATACATTTTCACTCTTAGAATCCTGAAACAGATACACAAAGTGTCAGAGTTCTAAGCTTCTGATACATATGGTGTTTCTAAGAAGCCAGAGAGTTGACTTGCGTTGCCTTGGATCTCAATAACAAATGAGACTGTGAGCTTAAAAAGATGGTAGATTCTGTTATTATTAAAAAAGAAAGAAAAGCTGTTTGAAAATTAGTAAGTCAAGACTTCCTTCAGGTTATACAAGATAACATTACTACATGGAAAGTTTATTCATCTCCAGATGCCTGACATGAAGGTATACTAGTACTTTAATACCAAAGTCATACTTTTAAAGAATTAAGTCACGGGGAAGCCGGGATGGCTCAGTGGGTTAAGCGCTCACTTTGCAGCGCCGGGGACCAGGGATCATATCCCGGCCCCTGCCCGTGCGGAACCATATGCTGAACTGGGAGCTCCCCCAGTTCAGTTCTCTCTCTGTCTCTGTATGTCTCTGTCTCTGTCAAAAAAAAAAAAAAAGAATTAAGTCACAATGATTATGGCAGTCTTGACCCAAATATTGTCTTTTGTTTCCCTTTTAGATTACAGAGTATCTGCAAACTCCAAAGTTGTTATTGTCACAGCAGGTGCACGGCAGCAGGAAGGAGAAAGTCGTCTTTCCCTGGTTCAACGTAATGTGGATATCATGAAATCAATCATTCCTAGCATAGGCCGTCATAGTCCTGACTGTAAGATGCTTATTGTTTCAAATCCAGGTGAGTCTTTTCTTTTCCCTTTACCTGCATAACATCCATATCATTCCTTTCCCCCCTAAAACAACTTCATTGAGGTAACATTTATGTAACTAAAACTGCACCCATTCAAAGTATACAATGCAATGAGTTTTTTCCCAGCATTATTGACATATAATTGTCATATAATATTTAAGTTTAAGGTGTACGGTGGGATGATTTGATACACTTATATACTGTGAAATGATCACCACAGTAGGGTTAGTTAACACTTCCATCACCTCATACAATCATTTCTTGGTATTCTCAGGGGATTGGTTCCAGGACCCCTGTGGATACTAATTCTCAAATGGTCAAGTCCATTATATAAAATGGAGTGTTAGTTGCATCTAACCTCTATTTGCATGTAGACTACAGCAAGGTATATCTACATGTTACTTTATTTGCATGGATTTAGCATAGTGCTCAGTGTGTGGTAAATTCAAGTTTTGCTGTTTGGAACTTTCTGAAATTTTTTTCCCAAATATTTTTTAAAAAGATTTTATTTTATTGTTTGAGAGAAGGTGAGAGAGAAAGAGAGAGAGAGAGAGAGAGAGAGAGAGAGAGAGAGAGAGAGAGAGAGAGAGAGAAAGGGGAGGGCCCAGATCAGTTTCTACAGTTGTACGTCATTAGTTGTGACAGGGTTTCATTTCACACAGGTGGATGTGGGGCTGCTCAGGGCAGGAACTGAACGGGGTCCTCTTGCATGGGAGGCAAGAACCTTCTCTGCCATTCCCCCAGTTACCAGTTGTGCCGCAGTTAAGCATGTAGGGTTTGCATGGTCCAAGGCTGGGAATTGAACCTTGGACCTCCCAATTACAAGGCAAGCGCTCAACCACTGAGCTATCCCAGCATCATTCCCAAATATTTTTTATCTGTCTTCAGTTAGTTTGATCTGCAGATACAAAACCTGTAGATACAGAAGGCTGACTGTAAATAATATTTCTTTATCATGGTGGGAATATTTAAGATTTACTCCCTTGGAAATTTTTAAATATATAATACAGTATTGGTAGCTATAGTTATCAGTGCCTTATATAGATCCCCAGAACTTACTTATCTTATATCTGGAATTTTAAGTTTATCCTTTGACATCTCTTATTATGTCTCCTCCCCCACCCAACTCCTGGCAACCACCATTGTACTCTCTGTTTCTGATTTCTCACTAAATAATGGACATTAATAAGTAGATAAAAATTATAAAAAGGAACTAAATAGAGATTCTAAAGTTAAAAGTTAACTAAAATGAAAATTTAGGACAGGGGTTCTACAGCAAATTGAGAAAGCAGAAGAAAGAATCAGTAGACTTGAAGATAGGTTAGTTGTTCAATATTTGGGCTTCCTCAGGGATAGTTTCTGTTGTTTTGTTTCCTTTGTATGGTCCATACCTCCTTGTTTTGTTTCATGCCTTGTGATTTTTTTGTTGAAAACTTGACATTTAAAAAAATTATCATATGAAAACTGTATAAATCAAATTCTCCTCTCCCCAGGTTTATTTTTATTGATGCTGTTGTAGTTGTTGTTTGTTTGTTTCATGACTTTTATGAATTAATTCTGTAAAGTCTGTATTCTTTTTTGTGCCTGGCCACAGACATCTTTGTTTTGTTTGCTTAATGATTAGATAATGATTGCACAGAATGCTCCTTAAATGTTGAACCAAAAAGTGTCTCCCCGTCCTTTTTTTAAAAATATTTATTTATTTATTTATTTTTATTTTTGACAGAGAGAGAGATACAGAGACAGAGAGAGAACTGAACTGGGGGAGCTCCCAGTTCAGCATATGGTTCTGCACGGACCAGGACCGGGATTCGATCCATGGTCCCCGGCGCTGCAAAGTGAGCGCTTAACCCACTGAGCCATCCCAGCTTCCCCTCCCTGTCTTTGTTGGAGGGCTCTGTGTGCATGTTGGGGCATTCCTTCAACAATCAGCTAGCAAGTTCACAACTGTGCCTTATTTTTCAGTTCCTGCTGTCACAGAGCTTCAAGGTCAGACAGAGCTAGAGCCTAAGATCTTCTCCTATTTTTCCTGAACATGCACACACCTGCATGCGGCCCTCAGTATGCATGTGACCTTATTCTAGGTAGGAGATGCTGATAGCTTAGACGAGGCTTTGTGATGGAGGAGAAAAGCTAGACAATCTGAAGGAGGTAGAATTAACTGACTGGTTATTAAGTAAACAGATAGGCACATACATTATCTCAAAGGAGTTTTCGCTTTAAAATTCTTTTTTTTTTTTAAAGATTTATTTTATTGTTTTTGGCAGAGACAGAGATAGAGAAAGAGAAAGACAGAAGGGGGAGGGCCCAAAGTAGTCTCCACAGTTATATACGTCATCAGTTTTCAACATGGTTTTGTTCCACACAGGTGGGCAGGGGCTGCACAGGGTGGGAAGTGGGCTGGGGGCCTCCCACATGGGAGGCACACCCCCTCCAGCCAGGGGCTAAACCATGGGTCAAGAACCGAACTGGGGCCTCCTGCATGGGAAGCACACCTCAGTTTAGTATATGGGTCCACATGGGCCAGTGCCAGGATTTGATCCTCAGTCCCTGGGACTGCAAAGCAAGGCTTCCCCTGTTTTAAATTTCTGATAGTGAATAATTTAACCTTTTAACACCTATGTGAGAGGTTATTCATATTCTTTGTTGTTTGCTTCACTTCAAACTCTGTAATGAATCTTATTTGATGCTAGACAATTGATGTATCTATTCAGAAAAGCAAATTGTAAAAGGAAGTTTTCTTATGAGTCATTTTCTAACAAGAAATTATTCTTCCTAGTGGATATTTTGACATATGTGGTCTGGAAGCTAAGTGGCTTACCTGTCACACGTGTAATTGGAAGTGGTTGTAATTTAGACTCTGCCCGATTCCGTTACCTAATTGGAGAGAAGTTGGGTGTCCATCCCACTAGCTGCCATGGTTGGATTATTGGAGAACATGGTGATTCTAGTGGTAAGTATAAACCTGTTTTCATTTTGTAATCATATCTCTTTTCTCTAACGATGCTTATTTTTGAAGTTTTTTTGTGTGTGTATGTGATATTAATATAGCTGTACAACTTTTGTTTTATTGTCATACTTGGTGTATCTATCTTTTTCTATTCCTCTCCTTCCATCCTTTTGTATCATTGATTTAGCTAACACTCATAAAATTGTGTATAGATCATATAGCTGTTTTAAAATTCAATGAGGGAGAAGCTGGGATAGCTTAGTGGGTTAAGCACTCACTTTGCAGCGCCGGGGACCGAGGATCGAATCCTGGCCCTGGCCCGTGTGGAACCATATGCTGAACTTGGAGCTCCCCCAGTTCAGTTCTCTCTCTGTCTCTGTCTCTGTATCTCTCTCTCTCTGTCAAAAACAAACATAAATAAATAAATAAATAATTCAATGAGTGTTTACCTGGAGTACTTTTATTACTTTTAAAACAGCATTATGAAGCTATAATTCATATACTATAAAATTCACCCATTTAAAGTGTAGAATTCACTGGCTTTTAGTATATGCAGAGCTGTGCAATCATCACAACAAGCTAATTACAGAACACTGTCACCCTTCCAAAAAGCAACTCCTGCTTCCTCACTCACTCCCCATCCTAACGCCTGCAACTGCTCATCTACCTTCTGAATCAATAGATGTATTTATTCCAGGCATTCGTATAAATACACTTATATAATATGTGATTTAAAGTGTTAGTTAAGCCACACCAACCTTTTTCTTTTCTGAACTTAAACATTTAAGCGTTGCTGTACGATTAGAACGTTATACTTCTATGGTGTTCTCTGGTGTGTCATATGTGTAGTCTTCTTTTTTTTTTTCCTAAGATTTATTATTATTTTTTTAGACAGACAGAGAGAGACAGAGAGAGAGACAGAGAGAGACACAGAGAGAAGGGGGAGGGCCCAGAGCAGTCTCCATAGTTGCACATCATTGGTTTTTCCACATTGTTTCATTCCACAGGTGGGAGTGGGGCTGCACAGGGCAGGAACTGGGCCGGGGTCTCACCCTGGTGAGAACTGAACTGGGGACACTCCCCAGTTCAGCATATGGGTCTACACGGGCTGAGGCCAGGATTCAATCCTCAGTCCCCGGGGCTGCTTAAACCACTGAGCCATCCTGGCTTCCTCGTAGTCTTCTTTTAATAGCAATAAGCCCATCAAGAATAGGGACCAGTGGTTCATTCAATCAATCACTCATTTGTTTATTCAAAACGTTTAATGAGCCTTTCTCTTCTCTTTATGCTACAAGGGTTACATATAGTATAATAAATACTTTTGATTTTATTTGGCCAAATACTTCTTTGACCAGTGACTTAATTTGATCCTGTTATCTTGTGTTATTCTCTTAACTCAGCTCCTCTTCCTGAAAGATTTCCCAGATAAGTTTTACTTTCTCACATTTACTATTCTTTTATTTTATTTTTTAAAACAAAGCAGTGTAGGGGAAGGCCGGACCCACGTGCTGAGCTGCGGAGTTCCCACAGTTCGGTTCTCTAACTGTCTCTGTCTCTGTCTCTGTCTCTATCTGTCAAAAAGTAAAATAGAGATAACTATGCACTGAAGACAAAAAGATAATTTCTCTCTATAAATGTGAAAAGATAAAAAAAA
>PVKE010040286.1:0-14653 GCA_004027555.1 Craseonycteris thonglongyai
ATTAATCATAATACACCTGCCTTATCTATTTATAATGCTTTCTGTTTAGTTATTATTGCAAAGAATAAATTTTTTTATTTGCAATATTTGTTTCTTTAATTTATTTATGTTCTCCTTATTTATTTATGTCCTCCTTTTCATTGGAAAAAAGTTGGTCACCTTATTAACAGGTAACCACAGGGATGACAGTAAAGGTTCTCACCTCCCATGTGGGATGCCCCCAGTTCTGTTCCCTTACCCCCTCCCAATGTAACCCCATATTCACCTGTGTGAAATGAAACTATGTCAGAACTAATGGTATACAACTATTGAGACTGTTCTGGATCCTCCATCCTTCTCTCTCTGCCTCTCTTTCCTCTCACCTTCTCTCAAACAATAAAATAAATCTTTTAAAAAGTATGTGTATTTACCATGTACAATGTAATATTTTTATATACATCTACATTACAAAATGATTACAGATTTGTTAGTTAATAGGTTTATTACCTCACATACTTAATTTTATTGTGTGTGCTGAGAACATTAGAGATTTACTCTCTAAAAATATTTTTAAGTGTACAATACAATGTTGTTAACTATAGTCACCATGGTGCACATTAAATCTCTAGAACTCATTCACCCTTGCATAGACCATGTGCCCTTTGACCAACATCTTCCCATCGTTTAACCCCTACCCCCTGCCATCTCCTGACACCCACCATTCTGCTCTCTGCCTCTGAGTTGGACCTCTTCAGATTCTGCACATTAGTGAGGTCATGTACTCTTGTTGTGCCTAGTTTATTTTATTTCACTTAGTATAATGTTCAGCTGATTCGTCTCTGTTGTCACAAATAACAGGATTTTCTTATTTTTTATAAGGATGGAATATTCCATTGTGTATGTGTGTGTGTGTGTACATTGCATGATACATATATACTATATATAAAACTTATTTTTTATCTTCAATGGACAGTTTGATTTCATATCTTGGCTATTGTGAGTAATGCTACAATGAACATGGGAATATGGGTATTTATTTGAGATATGGATAAATTTCCTGCAGATATATACCCAGAAGTGAAATTGCTAGATCATATATATAGTAGTTTTACTTTTATTTTTTGAGTAATCTCCATTTAGTTTTCCAAATCAGCTGCACTATTTTATTTCCCACCAACAGTGTACAAGGGTTCCATTTTCCTTGCCAACAATAATGTTCTTTAACCAGAAATTCTACTTCTAGAAATTTATCTAGTGTACTCTTGCACAGGTGTGAAATGATACTATCACAAGATATTCAGTGTTGTAAAATAATGCAAGTGGTTATGAATAAGGGGTCAGTTTAATAAATTATGCTATATCCACACAAAGAAATATGAGACTATTAAAAATAACAGGAAAATTTATATCGAACTAACATAGAAAAGAGGCAATACACACACACACACACACACACACACACACACACACACCTGTATAAGGAGACTTCCTGAAATTGACAACAATGGTAGCGTCTAGAAAAGAAACAGGGCTGGGGGGCTAGGATAAAAGAAAAGTCTATTTTCCAACTCTATATCATTTTGTACAGTTCACATTTTCTGTTACAGAAATGTCCTAATTTTTAGAAATCTTTCATTAGTTAATTGATGTTTAAGAGAAAGAAAATAGATTCTAAGGAAATGGATCTGTCTTTCTGCCAAATGTCAGATATCAATATGGAGACAAGTACAGATAGTGTGCAAAATTAATTCTACATTTGGAAATCATTTCTCCCTTGGGAAACAGTGATTGAATAAAGAGTCCAGATAGATGCTCATTACTGAAACAAAATGTTTTTTCCTGTGTATTTCTCTCACGGCTGTTGTTTCTTCAGTGACCTTTATAGATGGTAGGTGGAATATCCAGGGGAGGTTCTAATGCACTTCAATTGAAACTGGCTTTATTTGGGCAAATTATCCTTCATAAAAGATTCGAGGGCCTGCAGCTGTGTTGAAAGTGGGGCATTCCAAAGGTGAAAGTGTCTCTGTAATTGAGAAGTACATGTAAACCTCAAGGGTAAACACAGTTGACTGCCTTTAACCAAGCAACTACCAAGACATCTGAGGGATTAGAAATACATCTTCCTCAGAGGAGCCTCCTTAGACGTGGCATTGCCTTCGCTATTTACATAGAGGTTTCCAGGGCTCTGATTTTCCTAGTGGCATATGAGAGTCTTCAAATTAAGTATGTCAAAGAAGCTACAGGGCCATACTTGATTTAATTCTTTTCCTATTTTCTGGAAGCTTTCTGCCTTTGAGCATCCATGAAAGCTGTTGCCTACAGGTTCTTTCTGGCAGTGTCAGAACTCGGTTGACTTTATTGAAAATGTCTAATATTGGAATTGTCTGAAGTAGAAACTGAATTACAGAAGGCTCCAATTCTCCCCTTAGTACACTGGTGGTGTCTAAATGTAAGACCCTAGAACAGATTTATTTAAACTGTTGGCTTCCCTGGGCCACATTAGAAGAAGAATTGTCTTGGACCACACATAAAAAATACTAACACTAATGATAACTGATGAGCTAAAAAAAAAAAATTTTACACACACACACACACACAAAACACCTCATAAGGCTTTAAGAAAATTTACAAGGCTGCATTCAAAGCCATTCTGAACCAAATGTGGCCTGTGGGCCACAGGTTGGACAAGCTGACTCTAGAAGGATGTAGAGCACTGGGGCATTTATACATATGAGCACAATGGTTCCTTCAACTTAACAAGGATACTGTTTTCTGTTCCACACAATTTGGTACATCCACATGGCATCCTTTGGGCCAAAGATAGTATTATGTATATGCATACAAAGAGGTTGCAATAGGTTGTTCAGCTATGTCTACTATTCCATTCATTGTTTGCCTCTAGGAAAACAATATGTCTCCTGACATAAATTTTTCTCTCTGAGAAATTAGGACCTAGTTTAGGCAACAGCTTAAAGCCAATAGGTATTGGCTTTCAGACCTTTTTATGTCTATTTTTGGACCTCAAGCTATGTAACTTTCCTAGTCCTGACCTTCGGAACCATGTATTTAATTTTTCTGAATCCTCTCTTCCTTTCTTTATGATTCTAAAGGGTGCCATTTTGGCATAAAAATTATTTAGACTACTTGAAAGACAGCCAGGATAAAAAGGCTGTTCTGACCTCCCCTTTAAGTCCTAATAGCAGGAGAGAAAACTCCCACATGAAAAATGGCTTACCTATACCAGTAGGAAAGAGACATTCTTATCACCAGAGACAGAGACTTAGGGCTGAGAGAATTGTGTACAAACTCACTTTGTTAAGATACTCTAACCTTCCTTAGCCTCCCTACATAGTTTAGTTACTTTTCCACAATTGCCTTTGTTCAGTCTAGTATAAGAGTATTTAAATTTTACTAATTCTGTGGTTCTTCATTTTCTTATATCACATAAAAGCTACATTAAATAAAATATATGTTTCTTTCCAGTCAAAACTGTTAAAAAAGTTTTTTCAATTACAGTTGCCATACATTATTATATATTAGTTTCAGGAGTACAATATAGTGATTAGACATTTATACAAGGGCTGTCCAGAAAAAAAATCCAGCCATTGTCAATATAATGAGAATGGTTACATGGCTGGATACTTTCCAGACAATTTTTGTATACCTTTCAAAGCATTCATCCCTAATAAGTCTAATTCCTATCTGGCACCATGCACAGTTATTACAATGTTAATAACTATTTTCTATGCTGTACTTTACAGCCCTGTGACTATTTTAATAACTGGAAATTTGTACTTAAACCTTTCTACCTTTTTCACTCATTCCCCCAACCTCCCTTCCATTTGGCAACCACCAATTTGTTCTATTTATTTACGAATTTGCTTATGCCAATTTATTTCTTAGGCTTAGCAGGAGGCCCTAAGAGAATAGAATTAAAGTTTTGCCTCCTTTACAGTCTCTTCCCATCTCTCATCAAAATGTAATGGCCTTATCACCCATTATTCAGCATCATATTTTTGTGAAAAAAGCATGTACCCTAATGCATAGCTAAAATCTTATATATGTGCTAATGTTATGCCTTCTTATTCAACATATTTACATTTAAATAGAGTTGCCTGGAGATTTAATGATTTAACCCAAATGGATTAAAATGTCTCAGATTTGTACAGCACTTGGTAGATTATTTCAAAGAGCTTTTCACAAACAAGATTTCTTATGAACCTCGAAGTCACCCTAGGGCAGAGAGGGTAGGCATTTTAATTTACCTGCACACTGTTGATAAGTTGAGGCTCTGAGCAGCTTAGTAGCTGCGTCAGAGTCACACAGTAAATAGCAAGATATCCACTAATGTCTGTTGACACCTGTTGTTTTAGCATTCTTTCTACTACATCTGACATCTCCAGAAATAGATGTAAGTTGTGTTGTTATGTGTGGGGGAGTCACCAATTACAATATGTAAGTGCCCAATGGCTTCATCTGCTGGTAACAATGAAAGGATAAAAGCTGCAAATGATATTCTGGACTCTAACCTATAAAGACACATAGGGTGAAGAGAAGATACTAAAACTTTTAGTCAAAAAATAGAAGAAACTAATTAATTGGTTGACAGAATATCACTAATTTTGTTTGAAGTTTAATGAAGAATTTTATTTACTGAATCAGAAATAGAATCTTTGATGCACAAGACATTTCAAAAACCTTAAATTATTTCTTCTTCTTAAGTACAGAGGTACGTCATCTTCATCCTAAAGTTCTCTAGTGTTTATGATGGCCTGAGACAGGCTAACTTCTTTGGCATGCCACTCAAAGCTTCCTACAATTCTGTCCCATCCAGTATGCTCCCATTTAGTTTACTCTTACTAGTTATCACTTTCATCTCTGTATATATTCTGTACTTTTTTTTTCCCTCACAGTTTTTCCAACCACGAGTTGCCTTTATTTTCATTGCTTAATGAAATAAATATCATTTTTTTTGATCAACTAAGATTTTTTCCTTCTGCTGAACTCACACCTGTCCTTTCTTTATTTTAACAGTGTAATGATTTTTTTTATTACAGTTCAGTGCTAATAAGTACATTCACAGTGTGAAGCCATCACAACCACCTATCTGCAGAACTCTTTTATCTTGCAAAACAGAAACTCTATATCCATTAAACAATAAATTATCGTTCTTTTCTTCCCCCTACCTCCTAACAACCACAATTCTACTTCTCATATCTACAAGTTTTACTACTCCAAGTACCTCACATAAGTGAAATCACATGGTATTTTTCTTTCTCTGTCTGACTTATTTGACTTAGCATGATACTATACAAGCGCCCTCATGTTGTCCCAATTGGTAATATTTTATTGTTTTTCACGGCTGAAAATATACTACTGCATATGTATACCACATTTTCTTTATCCATTGGTGTATCAATGGACACTTAGGCTGCTTGCATATCTTGGCTATTGTGAATAATGTGATGGTAAAAATAGTGTTGCATATATCTTTTCAAATTAGTGCTTTGGATTTCTCTGGATAAATACCTAGAAGTAGAATTGCTGGGTCATTATGGTAGTTCTATTTTTAAATGTTTTTTTTTTTTTTTAGATTTATTTATATTTAAAACGAAGATTTGTCATTATTATTATTTTTTAATATTTATTTTTATTGTTTTTGACAGAGAGAGAGAGATACAGATACAGAGACAGAGAGAAGGGGGAGGGCCCAGAACAGTCTCCATAGTTGTACATCATCTTTTTTTCCACATAGTTTTATTCCACAGCAGGTACGGGGCTGCACAGGGCAGGAACTGAGCCGGGGTCTTCACCCTGGAGAGAACCAAACTGGGGACACTCCCCAGTTCAGCATATGGGTCCACACGGGCTGGGGCCTGGATTCAATCCTTGGTCCCTGGGGCTGCAAAGTGAGCGCTTAGCCCACTGAGCTATCCCGGCTTCCTCAAAATTTATTTTTATTGTTTTTGACAGAGAGAGAGAGAGATACAGAGACATAGAGAAGTGGGAGGACCCAGAACAGTTTCCATAGTTGCACATCATTGGTTTTTCCACATAGTTTCATTCCACAGGTGGGCGCAGGGCTGCACAGGGCAGAAACTGGGCCAGGGTCTCACCCTGGTAAGAACTGAACTGGGGGCACTCCCAAGTTCAGCCTGTGGGTCCACATGGGCCGGGGCCAGGATTCGATCCTCAGTCCCCGGGTGTGCAAAGTGAGTACTTAACCCACTGAGCCATCCTGGCTTTCCCTATTTTTAAATTTTTGAGAAAATCCCATACTATTTTCTATAGTGGCTCCATCAAATCACAGACCCACCAACGGTGCGTAAGTGTTCAATTTTCTCCACATTTTCACAAACACTTGTTGTTTTTGACTTATTGATGATAACCGTACTAATAGGTGTGAGGTGATATGTCTTTGTGGTTTTAATTTTCACTTCCCTGATGATTAGTAATGTTGAACAACTTTTCATATGTCTATTGGCCATCTGCATATTTTCTTTGGAGTAAGGTCTGTCCAGGTTCTCTGCCCATTTTTAATGGACGATTTGTTTCTTGGTGTTAAGTTGTATGTGTTCCTATATACGTTAGATATTAACCTTTTATCTGATGTATCATTGGCAAATACCTGCCCCCATTTAGTAGGTTGTCTTCATT
Source organism: Craseonycteris thonglongyai (assembly GCA_004027555.1). NCBI lineage: Eukaryota > Metazoa > Chordata > Mammalia > Chiroptera > Craseonycteridae > Craseonycteris > Craseonycteris thonglongyai. The sequence goes on from PVKE010040286.1 coordinate 6,637, forward strand.
TTGTTGATGATTTCTTTTGCTGTGCAAAAACCTTTTAGTTTGATTAAAACTAGTCCTATTTGTTTATTTTTTTTCCTTTGTTAGCCTTGTCTGAGGAGACATAAATATATATGTTGCTAACAGCTATATCAAAGAGTTTACTGCTTATATTTTTCTTCTATAAATTTTGTAGTTTCAGGTCTCACACTTAAGACTAATCCATTTTGAGTTTATTTTTGTATGTGGTATAAGAAAGCAGTCTAGATTCAACTACTGTTGTTATTATTATTATTTTGGTATGTATCTGCCCAGTTTTCTAACATAATTTATTGAAGAATCTGTATTTACCTCACTGTATCTTACCTTCTTTGTTATAGACTAGTTGAGCAGATAAACACGAATTCATTTCTGTTCTCTCTATTCTGTTCCCTTGATTTATGTATCTTTTCTTTTCTTTTTTTTTATTGTTAAGTTTAATGGGGTGACATTGGTTGGTAACAATTAGATAGTTTCCAGATGTATGTATCTTTTCTTATGCCAATATCATGCTATTTTGATATAGACTAGCAGTATAGTTGGATATCAGGTAATGTTTATACCGTAACTCCAACTTTGTTCTCTGTCAGCATTGCTTTGACTACTCAGGGTTCTTTGGGGTTCCCTGTAAATTTTAGGATTATTCCAGTTCTGTGAAAAATGTCATTGGTATCTGATAGGGATAGTATGAACTCTGTGGATTGCTTTGGGTAGTATAGATACTTTATTGATGTTAAATCTTCCTATCCGTGAGCACTGTATAGTCTTCTATAACACCTTTTTTGATGTTAGTTCTATGATTTTTGACCAATATATATAGCCCTATAGTTTCCATAGTCAAAATACAGGAGTTTTATCCCTCAGAAATTCCCTTAGACCCCCACCCCTTTTATAGGAAATACCTCCTCTCTACTCCCAGACCCTGGTTCATCAGTTTTCTATTACTCCAGTATTGCTTATTCAGAATGCCATATAAATGGAATCATATAGTATGTAGAATTGAGTCTGGCTTTATACACTTAGCATAATGTATTTGAGATATATAGAAATATAGGTGATATAGATATAGATCCATATTATATATACTGTGAGTTACTCGCTAGTTTATTTCTTTTGCTTGCTCAGTGTTATTTCATTATATGAATGTAGTATTTGTTAACAGATTTATTAGTGGAATTTACTTTTTGGATATTATGAATATAGTCATGCTAAACATTCACATACAGGTTTTTGTGTAAACCTAAGGTTTTATTTCTCTTGAATAAATACCCAGGAGTAGGATTTATTAGTTATTATTAAGTGCAAATTTTAACTTTATGAAAAACTACCAAACTAGTTTTTAAACTGTTTTACATTCTTACTAATAGTGTTTGAGAGTTCCAATTGCTCCATATCTTTGTCATCACTTAGTATTGGCTACTTTTTCTTTTTCTAATTTTAGGCATTCTGATGTTTTTACATCAGTACCTCACCATGGCTTTAACTTGCATTTCCCTAACGACAATGATGCTGAATACTTTTTAATGTGCATTTGTCATCCACATATCTTCATTGGTCTAGTTTCTGTTTAAATCTTTGTGTATATTTTTTAAACTGGGTGGCTTATTTTCTTATTATTGAGTTTTGAGATTGCCTTAAATATTTTAGATACATGTCCTTTGTTAGATATATGGTTTGCAAATATTTTTCCAAGTCTGTGGCTTATATTTTCCTTTTATCAGTTTCTTTTCAAAAGGACACATTTTTAAATTTCCATGAAGTTCAATTCATCTGTTTTTTTAAAAAAAATATTTGTATTATTGTCTTTCACAGAGAGACAGAGAGAGACAGAGAGAAGGGGCAGAACCCGGAACAATCTCCATAATAGTACATCATCTGTTTTCAACATGGTTTAATTCCACAGAGGTGGGTGGGGCCTTCTGCATGAGAGGCACACCCCCATGAGCTGGGGACTGAACCAGGGGCCTGCCACATGGGAAGCACACCCCAGTTCAGCATATGGGTCCTCATGGGCTGGGGCCAGGACTTGATCCTCAGACCCTGGGGCTGCAAAGTGAGCACTTAACTTGCTGAGCCATCTGGGCTTTCCCCAATTTATCTATTTTTAAAAATGGATTTTGCTTTTGATGTATAGCTAAGGAACCTTTACTGAACCCAAAGCCATAAATATTTTCTATTTTGTTTTCTTCCAGAAGTTTTATAGATTTATATTTTGATCCATGATCCAATTTGAGTTAATTTTGTGTATGAGCCAAGATTCCTTTGGGTGGAAAGACTGGCCTTTTTTCATTGAATTGTCTTTGAAACTTTGTTGAATATTAATTGACCTTAATGTGTGGTTTTATTTCTGTACTATATATTTTATTCCATTAGTTTATGTGATACTGTATTTTTTTTATAACTCTTTATGGCTTTGTAAAATATCGCTTTCTACCTAGCATCAAAGTTAGTTAATATACCTTTCTTTACTTTTTTAATTAAATTATCAACCAGGAGAAAGCATTGGGTCTGATATATGTTTGCATCTTCTTGGCTTTTTTACTAAATTGTGAGCTAACAAAAGGTTCTGGGTCTGGAACATTTTTACATCTTCAAAATTGCTTAGCCCAAAGGTTTACATAAAGAAAATAATCAAGATATGTTGAATACATGCTTACAAAAACACATTTTTGTCTGTTGAGCTAACATCACAGTTTTATTTGCTGGAGGACAAACTTTAGTTTTCAGATTGGATAGAAAGAAGAGTACAATGCTCTTCCCTTTTATTTCTAGAAGGATATATACACCTTTACATGAAAGATACCCCAACTTATTCAAAGCCAGCAGATTCACACAGCATTTCTTTTGTTGAAGGGTTTGTAGGAGAAAATCATGGTGATTACTTGAAGTATGAAATATATTCAAGTGAAAGTAAACCCATTCCAGAAGTACAGAAAAATAGCATAAAACTATTATATGTGTAAAAGTTTGTTTTTTTATTGTTAAATTTATTGGGGTGACATTTGTTAGTAATAATTACAGATGTGTAAAAGTTCTTAATTCATGTATTTATACATGGAGTACAAATAATGTAAATTGTTATATAGCAATGGTAAACATTTGGGACTTTCAAGGTCTGAAACAATTTATTTATGAGATCAGACAAATGGTGCCTTCACTGTCACTACGATCTGAACTGAAGGCCTCTGCTTTTTGCATTAGTATCTGCTGGAAGTTAGTTTAATTATGTCTAGCAGGTTAAAGAGCAAGTGGCTGTTTCAGGAATGAGGAGAGCACTAACTATATCAAATGAGTTGTGTCTTTTTTGCCTGACAGGACAGATGCTAGGCTGTGTTGGCATTTGCACAAATAATGTCAAGTATGGTTGTAAATTTATAGAACAATTCCTACTCTGCAGTGCTTCAATATGATAAATATTACTACCACTTTTGTTCTCATATACTTTTGTCAACATTTGCTGAGACAAACACAGAATATGTTGTTCTGGGAAAGGTCACCTCATGCTGACTAATAGCGTACTGGCGTTGTAAAGATGATTTAGGGTGCCCAGACGTTCCCAACCCTCTGTCAGTTTCAGGCAATGCATTTATGTAGGTCTAAAGCTTATAATCAAGGAGGAAAAAAGAGGGCGCAGTTTTTCAGAAAAGTTTGGACATAGGGTAATACGGACATGGCTTAGGGTATTTCATCTCTCCAATTTTTTCAAATTCAGCTTATAATATTCTTTGTCATTATAAAGTATTTTTGTCTCCTTTATCTTCAGCCGCCAGTCATGAGAATGAAAAGAACATGCTTTCTGAAAGCCCTATTGCACATCATGATCCTGTACCCAAGAATAGCTTTCTCACCTCTTATTAGTTGCCTTTTCTTTACTGCTAGAGTATTTTCAATAAAATTCTAAACATCATATAATTTTGATTATAATTATTTTAATAAGTCAGTCATAAAGCATTTTAAAAATATAATCACAGTACCATTATTATATCTAACAAAATTAGCAATATTTTATATCAGCCAATATTCTGTCCATGTTCACACCTTTCCAGTTGTCTCAAATTTTTTTTATAATTGATTAATTAGAATCCAAATCTAAACAAGTCCCATAGTCATACTTTAATGACTGACTTCTCTCTTAAATTTCTTCTAATCCATAAAACATTCTTTCCCTTATCTCTCTTTACCCTCTCCCAAGTTCATTTCTTCTAAAGCAGGTCAATTGTCCTATAGAACTTCTCACATTATATTTGACTGCTTAATATTTTTGTGGATTAATTTAGTATATTTGTCTGGATTATTTTCTATATATACTAGTTGGATCTAAAAACTTGGGTAGATTCAGATATTCAGGTTTGATTTCATTTCATATTTTATTAGGCAAAAACACATAAGTGGGTCAATGTGGTTTTTATTACTTCACATCAAGAGGCAAATAATGTTTGATTTTCCTACTTTTAGTGCTATTAAAATTGAGTAAAAGTTTGGTTTCATTCATTATAAAATTGCCATAAACTATTGACCTAATGGTTTTTAAAATATATTTTTATTTATTTTACTTTTGAGAGAGAGAGAGAGAGATACAGAGACAGAGAGAGAACTGAACTGGGGGAGCTCCCAGTTCAGCACATGGTTCCGCATGGGCCGGGGCCAGGATTCGATCCCTGGTCCCTGGCACTGCAAAGTGAGCACTTAACCCACTGAGCCATCCCGGCTTCCCCCTATGACCTAATGGTTTTGACAGCCATTGATGATTGCTATCTAGATCAGTCATTATATCAGGGTTTGCAAAATGGAAATTTTCTAATTATATTATTCTTTATATTATCAATAGTTACATTTAAGTCTATACATATCTGGTAATATGATCAATATATAAAATACCTATTTTCCCAAATATTTTTATGATAACATTACCTTGTCAGAAAATAAAAAAACAGTGATTCTAAATAATGGCAATAATATTATAACAGGAAAAAAGATAGAGATAACAAATTTTCAGTTGCCCTTTACTGGAAAACAGCAACAACATGCACTTGATTTAATTCCCAGGAGCATATAACTATATTGTCGAAAAGAACAACTATTTAAGACACAAGTACATAAATGTGTAATGTTAGCAAATTGTATGAGAATAAAGTGATATAATGTAATATTACACATTTAAACAAAAGTTTGTTAAAATATTGATAAACTTTACTATATAATTTATTATTAAGTGTTAGCATTTAAGCAAAAATGTGTATTAATATTTTTATTAACTATTATTTAATTTATATTTAATAATAAATTATTAAATACAAACTATTTTAGACATTCATAACTACATGAAGACAGGGATTTTTGTCTATTTTGTTCCTCACTGGGTTTACCAGAGCTAGAATGATGCTTGGCACATCATAGACTCTTGGTAAATTTTTACTGAATCAATATTGAATTAGGTAAGCTGGGATAGTTCAGCAGGTTGAGTACTTACCTTGCAACAGTGAGTTCCAGGGACAGAATCCCAGCCTCAGCCCATACAAACTCTTATGCTGAACTGTGGAGCAACTGGTAACCTCTGGGATTGGCAGTAAAGGTTCTCACCTCCCTTGGCCCCCAGTTCAGTTCCCACCCCAAATGGCCCCACATCCACCTGTGTGGAATGAAACTATGTCACAACTAATGATGTACAACTAAGGAGACCATCTGCCCCGCCCCCCCTACCACACACACACCACACCCTCTGTCAAACCATAAAATAAACCTTAAGAAAATATATTGAATGAGTGAGATAATTTCAAGACGTGAGTAGTTAATGGTGATTACATCAAAGGAGGAGGGAATTAAGAGGAAAATCAACTCTAGTTACTTGTGGCAATTGTTCACTGCTGTGAATTAAGAATTTACATTAGAAATGTGTGTGTGCCATCAGACACATATATAAAATTTAATAGCTTTAAATTAATTACTTACTTCCCTTGCTAATAAATCACGAACATCTCTGAATCTAAGAATCAGTGGCATGATTTATATTTCTCCTGTTAATAGCCTCTAGTCCTATTTCTTCAGTCAGAAATAAGTTCAATTTAGGTGCCCTCCATGCTTAACAAATATTAACTTCTTGAATGGATGAATGAAAAATTTATTAATTTATTGAGGTTCCTAATAAAATATGTACCAAATTTTCACTATAGAAAAGGAATATTTTAAGATTTCTGATCTATAGTTGTTATCTTGTTATTTTAATTAATTATACTATTACTAGGAATGGAGTAAATGTAGTAAAAATCCCCTTCTGTGATGCCACATATATTTTTAAAGCAAGAAAAAGGCTCTTTATTTAGAAATGCTGGTCTGCTCATTATCCTCCAACTCTGATAACTCCTCCTCCCTTCTTATACACATCCTCTTCTTTGCAACTCTTATGTATAAGGAATAATGTCTATTGTTTCTCCTTTAGTGTGTACATTGACTCTTACAATGTAACAAAGAGTTACTTAAATTTATATATCACACACACAAACACACACACACAAACACACACACTCACTCTAATTATATCACCAGTTCTGATTTTTTTTCTGTGTCTGGGTCAGCACTTACAGTTGCACAATACCTCAAATGTGTCTAAAGCCAAGTTCCAAACAGAATTCCAAAACAGTTCCATTATATCCTATAGAATTTATTATTTTTTCAAATGATACAATTTTCTCAGACTCTTAAGCTTAAAGCCATGTTTTCACTTTTACCTCCTCGATCCATTTTGCCATCCATTTGCAATATTAATCACTAAATCCCACTGGTTTGACTTCTCTAATCTCTTGTGTTTGTCTCTTCTGTTTCATTCCCATGGTCTCTCATTACCTCTCAGCTGAACTATCATAATAGCCTCTTAATTGATCTTCAGTCTTTCTCTATTCTAATTTTTCCCTTGTTACATGTGAATAGAAAGGATGTAACTGATTTTTCAGAATTACCACAAAGAGTCCTTAAAGTTAATTGAACATATACTTATGAAGGTTTACATTGTTCAAAATACATTACCATGTTTTGTTAGGGAAGAATATAAGAATATAAATAAATTTAAAAACTTGGCTTCTTTCCTAAAGTGGAGATCCAATAAGTTTACAAATAGTCACCATGCAAAGTCATTTATGCTAATTATTCAGTGAGAAGTATTGACAAAACATTGTAGTTATTCAAAAAAGAAAGAGGCTGCAATTTGATGAATGCATGAGGAGGAAACTCTCCTGGAAGTCTGTGGCATTTGTGCCATATCTTGAGAGATAAAGGCATTTTTATGGGCAAAGATGAGAAAAGAGCTATGGAAAGTGGATGTTCCAAATGAAGAAAAACATAATTAAAGAAACTGAGGCAGAAATTAGAGTGGACAAATAACTCACTTTGGCTGGAAATTAGTGCATGTTATAGAAGATTTAGATGCAGGTCATAAAGGCCAGACAAAACAGTTAATCTTTAATTCTCTAAGTAATGTGGAGCTCCTGGGTTTTGTGACTAGAAAGGTAATGTACTTTGAGTTGTGTATTAGAAAGATTGATCTGGGCTGACCATCAGTCAGGTGTCACCCAGGTGTTACTGGCTCAGAGAAGGACATTAGAGTCATTATATATGCAATGCTGACCATGACAACTTGGAGAAACCATGCTTTCTGCTTCCTTTATGCGTATATCACATAGAATATAATAGAATGCAGATTATGCTTTGACTAATACATTCTTGGTAAATGAATGATTTATATCAACTACAATGTTTGTATCCAAAATTCCTCTAATAGTAAAGGATTCATTGTTTTGAGATCAGCTGATCAAAGTCTTAAAATGTCCAGATTTGTTTTTCAGCCTCCTAAGAAAAAATGATGAAAGTCACAACAAAAGCAACTAATTTCAGCAACTAAATTTCTGTAAATAACTTCTGGATAGTAAGTGTACACAAACCCAAATCTGTCTACTCTTTTGTTGTCTTATGTTATCCTGCTGCATGTGAGGACTCTTGTTCATAATGACAG
>PVKE010040287.1:0-14653 GCA_004027555.1 Craseonycteris thonglongyai
AAACAAAGAAAAGGTACTTACATTTTAAACAGAAGAAAAATTGAAACTCAACGTGGTCACCGAGGATAAATAATATTGATTGATAATAATACTGTTAATACAAAAGAAAAGAAGCTACCGTATGACACTACCAAATATTCAAGCTAACTGACTGTGTTCTTCGATGAGTCGAGTCGTAACTGTTGCGTTCACACATTGCTTCCGGTGACAAGTGTAACACATAAGTCAAAATGTATTGTCTGGGTGGGCGGAGATCACAGTGTCAGGCTGTCAGAATTCTAGGAATTTATGACCTTGGAAAATTCCCAGAATGCATTAAACTATTGCTAGGAAGTTTTGTCTTCTACAATCGCTTCAAAGTCCATGGTACACGGAATTCCACCCCAGACATTGCGAGTGATTGACGATCGACCAAAATTGGCCTCACGAATTCCACCCCAGATATTGCGAGTGATCGATGATTGACCAAAATTGGCCTCGCAATCGACCGCAACCGACTTGTTGGCCACCCCTGATATAGAAGAAAAGACATGGTAACAATCAAAATTGTGCTGGGTTAACCCTCTTGCCTACACTCAATGTTTATTTTAGAGAGTTCAGGATTAAGTGCATAAGAAAAAATGAACATAAATATTTTCTTCACAAGAGGCTAAAAATATTAAGGATAAATTGCCTGAAATAAAGAAACTAAAGTTTATTTTAGAGCTATTTTTGACCAAAACAGTGATGGGAAAAGGTTAATTAATTTTTCTAAGCAGACATTTAAAAATACCATAAACTAAAAAAAGACAGATTTCTTCATATATAGGATCCATGAAGAAAAGACAGTTAATAATATAGCAAAGGTGTCTATTATAATTATAGCACTACTATCATAATAGCATAGTTTGTATGAAAAAAAAGCTTTCAGTTAGAAAGGAAATCAACCTACCTGATGGTCAGTCTTTAATTTTGTTCTTGAGCTTTAATATATTCTCCACATTAAAGCTAGAGTGATCTTTTGAAATAAAATTTTTGTGGCCCCACCACTCATGAAACACTTTTATGAAAACTGTGAAATACTTACTATGGCATACAAGGCCCTACACAATCTGAATGCTATCTACCACTTAAAATTTCTGTTGTCATAACACATAGTCTCTCTCTCTCTCTCTCTCTCTGTTTCTGTCTGTCTGTCTGTCTGTCTCTCTCTCTCACACACACACACACTCTCTCTCTCTAACACACACACACTCTTAAACAGACACACACACACCATAAGTTTATACACTTGAACTCTGCTGGCCTTCTAAAATTTTTCTCAGATTCACCATTTCCCTTTTGTCATAGGACATCTGCATATAAAGGCTTCTGCTATGAAGAAGTTTCACCTCTCTTCAACTAATTCTGAACGTGTTCAGGGGTCTCCAATCTTTTGGCTTCTCTGGGCGACATTGAAAGAAGAATTGTCTTGGTCCACACATTAAATACACTATCACTAACAATAGCTGATAAGATAAAAATAAACCACAAAAAAATCTTATTATATTTTAAGAAAGTTTATGAATTTGTTGGGTTACATTCAAAGCCATCCTGGGTTATATGTAGCCCGCCAGCCATGGGTTGGACAAGTTTGTGTTAGCTTAATATTTACTTTCACTGAAAGGCTTTACTTATGTTCCCCAGACTAGAACATATCCCTCTATTATGTAATCTCATGGTATCACACCCGGTTCTTTATAGAACTGATTTTTACTTTTATTTTCTATTTATATTTGTGATTACTTAAATAATGTCTTGGGAATTACTAGATTGTAACTTCAATGAAGGCAGAGTTTTTTGTTTGGTCTGGAACTCAGAACAAAATGTTGATTGAAAGAACTGAATGATTGACCAAGTATAAGCAGGGAGCAAACTGCTGGTTAACTATGTAAATTTTCTTGTGATTTTACATTTGTTAAATCTGAGTCATGGGCTCTAATTTTATTTATTTGATCCTAAAAGCTATGCCAAACATAGGGCAGAGATTATTAGATTTTTGTTCTATATGATGAAGGAAGTTGAGACAGGTCAGACGAAAGGTTGTTTTTTTTTGTTTTGTTTTAAGTCTCATCAAGGAAACTCAGGTAAACATGGACATAAGACTCACAGCTCTGAATTCTAACCAAGTTTCATTTTTCAGTGACTTTGTTCTTTAATATTTTCTTTAAAAAGCCAAACAATAATTACCTTTGAACTTCTAAAATGTGGTCATTAGGCGTTAGAACAAAATAATAAAGAGACCAAAATGGAACTCTAGGGTTGGCACAAAATATATGGACTTTGGAATCATAACGCTAGAGTTAACTCCTAAAACTACCCTTTACTGGCTGTTTTATGTTACATAAGTTAATTAACTTTTGTAAACCTTAATTTTTTAATTATAAAGTATTAATGATGACATATGATTATTGAGAAAAATTAAGTGAGTATGAAATGCCAATTATTATAGATGAATATTCAATTTTTAATGGATCCTAATGTATATGATAATTCTACCACTATTGTTTCATGTTATGACCACTGGTTATTAATATTTTTCCTGGACACCTTGATAAAAAATGTATCCTAAAACTGAGCTAAGCATGTAGTGAGAATGAGCAGCACCAGTGGGGTTTGTACTTGGACTGGACAGAAGGATAAACATAAAGCACTTTCTCCAACATTCAACCAATGGGCTCTTATTTGTAAGTAAAAGTAAGTACCATAATATGTAATTTCTATTGATATTTGAAGAAGAATTTGTGTCACCCAATTTTTTTAATATTTATGCAATTTTGAACTGTGTTGTTGGATTATTAACAATGTGCTGTATTATGTAAGTACTAAAATAAGAAATAGAAAATCCTCCAGTGACATGCCACTGAAAAATATTTGCACTTCTCTAAATACTTCTGAAGGCATATGGAGAAAGTGTAGGCAACTATTATAGGGTGAATAGAATCCAGTGCTTATTAATCTGTACATGAAGGATTTATAAACATAAAATTTTAAATATGATAAAATAACATTTGAAGTGGGGGGGGTCACATGCCTGTACTTACATGTTGCCAGTTTAGAATCAACTTAAAGAGGTTTGAATTCACATAAGTTTAAGGTTATCTTATTTTGGTAGAAATAACTGGATATTTTTTTAAGCTTTATTTTATTGTTTGAGAGAAGGTAAGAGAAAGAAAGAAAGAGAGAGAGACAGAGATGAGAGAGAGAGAGAGAGAGAGAGAGAGAGAGAGAGAGAGAGAGAGGTGGAGGGCCAGATCAGTCTCCATAGTTGTACATTATTAGTTGTATATGGTTTTCATTCCACATGTGTAAATATGGGCTGCACAGGGTGGGAACTAAACCAGGAACCTCTTGCAAGGGAGGAGAGAATCTTCACTGCTGAGCCATCTCAGCAGTTACCAGTTGCACCACAGTTCAGCATATGCGGTTGCGTGGGCCAGGGCAGAGAATTGAACCCCAGACCTCACGATTAGGAGGAAAGCACTCAACCACTGAAATATCCTGGCATACACAACTGGACTTCTGTATCTCAAAAATTTGATTTTGAAAATATTTCTTTATTATTCAGTTACAGTTAACATAAAATATAGTAATTTCAGGTATGAGTATAACATAGCAAACAGACACATATAACTTAACAAGTGATCACTTTGGTAAGTATAGTATCCTTTGACAGCATTCATGTTGTTTCAAATGGCAAGATTTCAATCTTTTTTATGGTTAAGTAATATCACTTGTATATATGTAGCACATCATTTTTATCAAACTGTGTATTGATGAACACAGGTTGTTTCCATATCTTGGCTATTGTAAATATTGCTACAATAAACATAGGGGTGAATATTTCTTTTCAAATCTGTGTTTTGTATTTTTTAAAAATAAATACCTGAAAGTGAAACTCTTGGGTATATGACAGTTGTATTTTTAAGTTTTTAAGAAAACTTTATACTGTTTTTCATAGAACTTGCACCAATTTGCAATCTCACAAACAGTCCACAAGGGTTCCCTTTCTGCGACATCTTTACCAACACTTACTGTTTGTTGATTTATTGATGATTGCCATTCGATAGGTACGAGGTAATATCTTATGGTGGTTTAAATTTTTATTTCTTTGATGATCAGTAAAATTGATCATCTTTTCATAGGTCTATTGGCAATCTGTATGTCCTCTTAGGGAAGAAAAAAATGTCTTATTTGATCCTCTTCCCACTTTTTGTTGTTGTTGTTAAATTTATTGGGGTGACATTAATTGATATAAATTACATTGTTTCCAGGTGTACAATTTTACATTACATTACCTATGCATTGCATTATGTGCCCATCACATAGAATCAGTTCACTTTCCATCACTGTGTATTTGATTCCCCCTCCCCACACCCCCCACCCATCTATCCCACCCACCTCTCCCTCCACCCTCAGGTAACCACTAAACTCTTTCCACTTTTTAATCTGATTATTTGTCTTTTTGTATCAAGTTATTTGATTTCCTTATATATTTTGGATATTAACCTTTTAAAAGTTGCATCATTAGTGAATATTTTTTTCATTCAGTAGGCTAACTTTTCATTTTGTTGGTGACTTCCTTAATTAGACAATTTCATTTTTTTCCTTTTTTAATTTTATTTACAATTAGTTATTGATTTACTTATATATTTATCATTTTGTTTTAATTGTTGAATTAATGTGACATTTGTTGGTAAAAATTACATGGGTTTTATGTGTACAATTCTACATTACATCATTTATGTGTTTCGTTATATGTTCACCACCCAGAGTCAGTCCTCTTTCCATCACCATATATTTGATGCCCCCTCCTTATCCCTACTCTCCCCTCACCAACCTCTCTCTTTATCCTCAGGTAACCACTAAACTATTGACAGTGTCCATGAGTTTTTATGTCTTTTGTTATTTTCAGTTTTATATTGCAACTAAAAGTGAAGTCATATATTTCTTGATTTTTTTCAGTTTGACTCTTTCTCTTTTTTTAAAATATATATTTATTTATTTATTTATTTTGACAGAGGGAGAGAGAGAGAGAGAGATACAGAGACAGAGAGAGAGAGAGAACTGAACTAGGGGAGCTCCCAGTTCAGCATGTGGTTCCTCACGGGCCGGGGCTGGGACTCGATCCTCGGTCCCCGGCGCTGCAAAGTGAGCGCCCAACCCACTGAGCCATCCTGGCTTCCCCTGACTCTTTCTCTTAAGACGCGGGTCTTGGGAAGCTGGGATGGCTCAGGGGGTCAAGCCCTTGCTTTACAGCCCCGGAGCTTGAGGGTCGAATCCCGGGCCTGGCCCATGCAGACCCATATGCTGAACTGGGCTGTGCCCCCAGTTCAGTCCTTGCCGGGACCTATGCAGGAGGCTCCCGGCCCAGTTCCTGCCCTGCGCAGCCCCAAGCCCACCTGTGGAGTGAAACCATATGGAAAACTAATGCTGTCAACTATGGAGACTGCTCTGGGCCTTCCCCCTTCTCTCTCTGTCTCTGTCTCTGTCTCTGTCAAAAAACAATAAAAATAAATCTTAGAAAAAAAAAGATGCGGGTCTCAAATTCCATTCATATTCTCACAAATGGCTGTATTTCATCTTTTATCACTGAGTAATATTCCGTTGTATAATGTACCTCAACTTCTTTATCCAGTCATCTATCAAGGACACTTTGGTGTTTCCATGACTTGGTCACTGTGAACAGGACTTCGATAAACATTGGGGTACATATATCTTTGCAAATTAGTGTATTCAAGTGTTTGGGGTAGATACACAGAATAAGAATTGCTGGCAATTTTATTCCTAGTTTTTTGAGGAATTTCCATTGTGCCTTCCATAGTGGTTGTATCAATTTACATTCCCACCAACAGTTTATGAGGGTTATTTTATCTCCACGGTCTCTCTAGCACTTGTTATTTCTTGTCTTGTTGATTATAGCCATTCTAACAGGTGTAAGGTGCTATCTCATTGTGGTTTTAATTTGTATTTTCCTAATCGCTAGTGATGTTGAATATATATATATATATATAATCTCCATATATCTATTGACTGTGTGTCTTCTTGGAAGAAGTGTCTGTTCAGGTCTTCTGCCCATTTTTCAATTGGATCATTTGTATTTTTTTGTTGAGTTGTATGAGTTATGTATATATTTTAGATATTAGCCCCTTATCAGAGGCATTGTTTGCAAATATTTTCTGCCATTCAGCTGGTTTCCTTTTTACTTTGTTTTATCCTTTGCTGTGAAGGAGCTTTTTAGTTTAATATAGTTCCATTCATTTACGTTTGCTTTTACTTCCCTTGCCTTTAACGTCAAGTTCACAAAGTCCTTTCTGAATCCAAAGTCTAGCAGTTTGGTAACGATGTTTTTTTTCTATGCAGTTTATTGGTTTGTGTCTTATGAGAATGTCTTTAATTCATTTTGAGTTAATTTTGGTGTATGGTGATAGAGAGGTCACAGTCCAGATTCATTTTTTGTATGTGGTTTTCCAATTTTTCCAGCACCATTAACTGAGGAGATGTTTTTTTCTACATTGTATATTTTTTGCTCTTTTGACAAAGATTATCTGTCCATATATTTGTGGGTTTATTTCTGGGTTTTTGATTCTGTTCCTTTGGTCTGTATGTCTATTTTTCTGCCAATACAAAGCTGTTTTGATTATTGATACTTTGTAGTATAGGGCAGTGGTCGACAAACTCGTCATCCAAAAGAGCCAAATATAAACAATACAAAATTGAAGTTTATTCAAAGAGCCAATTTTTTTTAAACTTTAGCTTTACTTTAGTAGAAACATTTTTATTAAAATAATTAGGATTAAAAGTACACTCTCAAGCTTGCCTTTGCTAAATATGTCTTAGTTTAACTAACGGTACATTAAATAAAACTTGGTATCATACTTATATAAAGATAATATTTATTTAAAAATATAACAAGTTAAATAATATAAAAGGTATCCTTAAAAAAAAAAAACTACAAATACTCCACTACTGTGAACAATGGCCTTGCATTTCCTTGGAAAGTAAGGGTAAGTCAGATTTGTACGTTGTTGTTTTTAATTTTAGGCACAAACTGCGGGCAGCAATTCGATGGAGATAATGATACACATGTTTGCGAGTGACTATCCGTGCTATTGTTGCTTTCTAAAAATGTGCCTCTTTTCTGTAGGCTTGCATTTCAAAAATGTTTACTCGTCTCTTACATGGCAAGTTAATAAATAATATTCCATGCCTGCACTAAACATTTCGTGGAAGAGCTGCAGCCAAGAAGTCAAAGAGCCGCATGTGGCTCGCGAGCTGCAGTTTCCCGACCACTGGTATAGGGGAACGATGTAGTTGTGGAGCATGATTCCTATAGCGTTATTCTTTTTCATAGGATTTTTTTTTTTTCTGATTTGGCATCTTTTGTGGTTTTATGTGAGTCTGATGATTTGTTATCTATTACTGAAAAGAATGCCTGTGGGATTTTGATGGGAATTGTGTTAATTCTGTATATTGCTCTGGGTAACATGGCCATTTTAACTATATTGATTATTCCAATCAATGGATATGGAATAGTTTTCTATTTCTTTGTGTCTTCATCAATTTCACTTAATAGTGTCTTGTAGTTTTCTGTCTATAAGTCCTTCAAGTTCTTTAAGTTTATCCCTATCTATTTTATTCTTTTAATTGTGATCACAAAAGTTATAATTTTTCTCATTTCTTTTTCTAAAGTTTTATTGTTCATATATAAAAATGCTATTGAATTTTATACATTGATTTTGTATATTGTAACTTTACTATATTCATTTACAATTTCTAATAGTTTTTCATTTCCCTTGCTCTTGGAAAGAGATCTAAAAAAAAATATATATATATATATATATACACACACACATATATATAGTGCAAGTAAAATTTATTATTAGTAAAATAAAATAATATATATATATATATATATATATATATATATATATATATATATATATATATTACTAAGACCAATGTCAAAGGGATTAGTGCTAATGTTTACTTCTAAAAGTTTTATTGGGGGAAAGCTGGGATGGCTCAGCGGGTTAAGCACTCGCTTTGAAGCCCCAGGGACCGAGGATCGAATCCTGGCTCCGGCCCATACGGACCCACATGCTGAACTGGGGTATGCCCCCAATTCACTTCTTGCTGGGACCTATGCGGGAGGCTCCCAGCCCAGTTCCTGCCCTGTGCAGCCCTGTGCCCACCTGTGGAGTGAAATTATGAAAAACTAATGCTATTAACTATGGAGACTGCTCTGGGCCCTCCCCCTTCTCTCTGTCTCTCTCTGTCTCTCTCTGTCTCTGTTTCTCTCTGTCACAAACCAATAAAATAAATCTTAAAAAAAAAGTTTTATTGGGGGGTGAGGGTCTTACATTTAAAATTTTCATCAATTTTTAGTTTATTCTGTATATGGTTTAATGAAGTTGTCTAGATTATTATTTTTTTTTTATTGCATATACCTGATCAGCTTCCCCAGCACCATTTATCAAAGAAACTATCTCTTCCCCATTTTGTGTTTTTGCCTTCTTTGCCATACAGTAATTGACCATATAGGCATGAGCTTACTTCTGGGCTGTTTATAATGTTGCGTTGACTTATGTGTCTGGTTTTATACTTAACCCATAGTGTTTTGATTATTAGAGCCCTGGAGTATATTTTAATGTGGAGTAGCATGTTACCTCCAACTTTGTCCTTCCTTTTCATAATTGCTGTGGCTATTCAGAGTCTTTTTTGTGGTTCCATATAAATTTTAGGATTATTATTTGTTCTAATTCTGTAAAAAAAATGCCAGCGATCTTATGAGAGTAATTGCATTAAATCTGTAAATTACTTCGTTTTTTATGGACATTTTAACTGATGTTGATTCTTCTTAAAGGTAAACACAATACATGCTTGTATTTATTTGTAACTTCTTCATTTTTTTATTGTCTTATAATTTTTCAAGTACAAGTTTTTACCTCTTTTTAAAATTTATTATTAGTATTTTGTTAATTTTGATAATATTGCATCTGAAATTATTTACTTAATTTCTCTTCCTGATAGTTTGCACTGATTTAAAATATATAAACAATTTATGAATATTAAATTTACATCTTGCTACTTTACTGAATTGGTTCTCATAGTCTTTTGTGGAATCTTTAGGAATCAATATAATATCATTTTATTTGCAAATCATGACAGTTTTATTTCTTCCTAATTAATTTGAATGCGTTTTATTTTTCTTGTTTGATTGCTGTGGCTAGTACTTCCAACACTGTAAAGAATAAGAGTGGTGAGAATGGGCAATCTTGCTGTTTCGTAGAAGAGAAAGCTTTCAACTTTTCACAATTAAGTATGGTTTCGGCTATGGGATTGTCATGTATAGCTTTTATTATTTTCCTTCCTCACCCACGTTGTTAGGATTATCTATCATAAATGAATGTTGAATTCCATGAAATGTGTTTTTTTCTGCATCTATTAAGATTATTGCATGACTTTTATTCTTCATTTTGGTTTATGCGGTGTATTATGTTAAGTGATTTATGGTTATAAAATTATCCTTGTATCTCTGAAATAAATGAAACTTAATCATAGTGTATAAACTTTTTAATGTATTGCTGGATGTGATTTGCAAGTCTTTGTTTGAGAATTTTTGCCTCTATGTTAATAAGGGATATTAACCTATAATTTTTATTTTCCTAATGTCTTTGTCATGTTTTGATATCAGGGTAATGTTTGCCTTGTACAATGAGCTTGAAATCTTTCACTCCTTTTGAATTTTCTGAAACAATTGCAGAATAGATACTCATTTTTTATTTAGACGTTCAGAAGAATTCCCCTTTCAAACCATCTGGTCCAGGCATTTGTTTGAAGGTTTTTGATTATTGATTTGAAATTACTAGTAGTTAATATTTTGTTTTGAATTTGTGTTACGTGTTTTATTGATGACTGTATATTTCTAGGAATTTTTCCACTTTTTCCAGGGGGTCTAATTTGTTGTCATATAATTATTTAAGGTATTTCCTGATAACTTTTTTTGTATTTCTGTGGTATTAATGGTCATTTCTTTTTCCTTTTTAATTTCCATTTTTTCAGTTCTCTCTCTCCATTTTTTTTGAGTGTGCCTGGAATTTTACAAACTTTGGTTATATTTCCAAAGGACCAGCATTGTGTTTTATTGAATTTTATATTGTTTTTTAAGTTTATATCATATATATTTTCATAGCAATCTCTATTCTTTACTATTTCTTCTCTGGAGTTTGTCTCCTTTTACTAGTTTCTTTAAGTATAAGGTTAGATTGTTATTTTTTTTTTTCTTATGCTAGCCTGTATCACTACAAATTTTTATCTTAGAACTTCTTTTGCTACATCTTATAAAGATGAGATTGTAGTATTTTCATTTTCTTTTGTCTCAAATTATGGTCAAAATTTCACTTGATCTTCTTGTTAACCTATTGTTTAATAGCTTGCTATTTAGTCTTCATATGTTTGTTTTTTTTCAGTTTTTTTCTTGTAGTTGATTTTTAGTTTTATACCATTGTGATCAGAGAAAATGCTTTATAGAATTTTAATGTTTTAAACATTTAAAATAATTATTTTTTCACATAATATGTGGTTTG
Source organism: Craseonycteris thonglongyai (assembly GCA_004027555.1). Classification (NCBI taxonomy): domain Eukaryota; kingdom Metazoa; phylum Chordata; class Mammalia; order Chiroptera; family Craseonycteridae; genus Craseonycteris; species Craseonycteris thonglongyai. The sequence continues at coordinate 10,608 of PVKE010040287.1, forward strand.
TCTTGAAAAATGTTTCATGTGCACTTGAAAAGAATGTTTATTTTTGTCTTTTGGACTGAAAATATCAATTATATCCAAATGTGTCATTTAAGGCAACTGTTTCCTTGTTATATTTCTTTCTAGATAATCTATTCATTGATGTGAACAGGATGTTAAAGTCTCCTACTATGATTGCATTACTGTGGATCTCATCTTTTATGTTTGTCAATATTTACTTTATGCCCTTACATATACCTACATTGAGTGCATACATGTTTACAAGTTATATTTTCTTAATATATTGACACCCTATAATAATGCAATATCCTTTTTATCTATTATATAGTCTTTGATTTAAAGTGTATTTTGTGATATAAGTATTGCTACCCCAGCTTTTTAAAAAATTCTATTTGCATTAATTTTTTTGTTTTTTATTTTTGTTTTTTTTCTTACATTCAGTCATTGTATATCTTTAGATTTGAAGTCTGTCTCAGTAAGCAGCATAGGCAGCATATGTTTGTGTTTTTTTTAAATCTATTAGCCACCTATGTCTCTTAATTCAACAAGTTAGTCTATTTTTAAAGTAATTGTCAATAGACATGTAGTAATTACCATTTTATTAATTGTTTTCTGATTGGTTTTGTGATTTCTTTCACAGTCTCTTGCTATATTCTCTTGCATGTGAATTACTTTCTATAGCATTCTGTTTAAATTTCTTTATTTCTTGTGTATGTCTAGAAGATTTTTGGTTGGTGCTTACCATGTGCTTCTTATATATTTAGATATTTTTATAACTATTTATTTTAAGCTGATGGTTTCATAAGATTAAAGATATTCTGAAAATCCTACCAATTTTATTAGTTTCCTCCATGTTTATAATTTTAGAATTTTGTTTTTTACTTTTTTTGATTTTCTAATTTTGTATAACTCTTAACTTAGTATAATTATGCATGATTTTCCTACTTTTGCTTTTTAACTTTTTACTAATTTTATTGTTCAAGTTTTTTGTTTACATTATGAGTTTATCTTTTCCAGTACAAATTTTTTGCTATATTTATATTCAAATTCTTGATATTTTATTCTCATTTTAAAGAAATCCTTTGAACCTGTCTTCTAATAGTGTTTTAGTTGTGATAGTCGCCGTTAGCTCTATCTTTTCTGGAATACTCTTTATAAAACTTTCAGTAATAAATCTTAGCTTTGATGGGTGGGTAGATTAATCTTGGTTGTATGTTCCTTTTTCTTTTTTTCACTTTAAATATTTCATACCATCCCTCTGGACTGCAAAGTTTGTTGAGAAATCAGCTGACAGCCTTATGAGAGTTCCCTTGTATGTAAGTTACTGATTTCCATTTGATACTTTTAAGATTGTCTCTTTGTCTTTAACAGTTGTAATTTTAATTATTTCTCATGGCATCATTCTCTTTGGGTTCATTTTTTTTTAATATTATTATATTTTATTGTTAAATTTAATGGGGTGACATTGGTTGGTAACTATCAGACAGTTTCCCAATGTACAACTCCACATCACATCACCCATGCATCGCATTATGTGCCCAGCTCCCAGAATCAGGTCCCCCTCCAACACCATATATCTGGTGCCCACTCCCCCCTCCACCCACAACTCTCCCTTCCCCCTCCTCCCTCCTCTCTAGGTAAACACCAAACCATTGAGTGTGTCCATAAGTCTGGTGCCCTCTCTCACCTCCCCTCCTTCTCTCCCTCCCCACTCCTCCCCTTCCCTCAGGCAATTACCAAGTTATTGAGTGTGTCCATAGGTCTCTGTGTCTTTGTTCTGTTCAGTTTTATATTCCACCTATAAGTGAGGTCATATTTTTCCGGATTCTTTCATTCTGACTTATTTCGCTTAATAAGATGGTCTCTAGGTCCATCCATGTTGCCACAAATGACTTTATTTCAGCATTTCTTATCGCTGAGTAGTATTCCATTGTGTAAATGTACCACATCTTCTTTATCCAGTCATCTATCGAAGGGCATTTTGGTTGTTTCCATGTTCTGGCCACTGTGAACAGTGCTGCAATGACCATGCGGGTACAAACATCTTATTTTTTTAATATATTTTATTGTTAAATTTAATGGGGTGACATTGGTTGGTAACAATCAGTTTCCCAATGGACAACTCCACATCACATCACCCATGCATCGCATTATGTGCCCAGCTCCCAGAATCAGGTCCCCCTCCAACACCATATGTCTGGTGCCCACTCCCCCCTCCCCACACAACTCTCCCTGCCCCCTCCCCCCTGCTCCCTCCTCTCCAGGTAAACACCAAACCATTGAGTGTGTCCATAATGCTGGTGCCCTCTCCCAACACCCCTCCCTCTCTCCCTCCATGCTCCTCCCCTTCCCTCAGGCAATCACCAAGTTATTGGGTGTGTCCGTAGGTCTCTGTGTCTTTGTAACTTTCAGTTTTATATTCCACCTACAAGTGAGGTCATGTTTTTCCGAATTCTTTTATTCTGACTTATTTCACTCAATAAGATAGTCTCTAGGTCCATCCATGTTGCCACAAATGACTGTATTTCAGCATTTCTTATCGCTGAGTAGTATTCCATTGTGTAAATGTACCACATCTTCTTTATCCAGTCATCTATCGAAGGGCATTTTGGTTGTTTCCATGTTCTGGCCACTGTGAACAGTGCTGTGATGAACATGCGGGTACAAACATCTTTAAAGATTAAGGTCTTCAGGTTTTTTGGGTAGATGCCCAGTAGAGGGATGGCTGAGTCAAATGGTAATTCCATTCGTAATTTTTTGAGGAATCTCTATACAGCCTTCCATAGTGGTTGTACCAGTTTACATTTCCACCAGAAGTGTATGAGGGTTCCTTTTTGTCCAGAGCCTCTCCAGCACTTGTTATCCCTTGTCTTGTTGATGATAGCCATTCTAACAGGTGTAAGATGATATCTCATTGTGGTTTTTATTTGCATCTCCCTAATTGCTAGTGAAGTGGAGCATTTTTTCATATATCTGTTGGCCATACGTATGTCTTCATGAAAGAAGTGTCTGCTAAGGTAATCTGCCCATTTTTTAATTGGATTGCTTGTTTTTCTCTTGTTGAGTTGTACAAGTTCTTTGTATATATTTGATATTAGCCCCTTATCAGAGGCATTGTTTGAAAATATATTTTCCCAGTTGGTTGGTTGGTTGCCTCTTTGCTTTGTTGATGGTTTCTTTTGCAGCACAGAAGCTTTTTAGCTTGATAAGGTTCCATTTGTTTATTTGTGCTTTTACTTCCCTTGCCAATGAGGTCAGATTCATAAAGTCCTTCCTGAATCCCAGGTCCATAAGTTTAGTACCAATGTTTTCTTCTATGCAATTTATTGTTTCCTTTCTTATTTGGAGGTCTTTAATCCATTTTGAGTTAATTTTGGTATATGGTGAGAGATTGCAGTTCACCTTCAGCTTTTTGCATGTGGTTTTCCAATTTTCCCAGCACCATTTACTGAAGAGGCTTTCTTTTCTCCACTGTATATTTTTGGATCCTTATCAAAAATAATCTGTCCATAAATTTGTGGGTTTATTTCTGGGTTTTCGATTGTGTTCCATTGGTCCGTGGGTCTGTTTTTCTGCCAGTACCAAGCTGTTTTGATTACTGAGGCTTTGTAGTACAGATAAAAGTTAGGCAGTGATATGCCCCCGGCTGTATCTTTTATTCTTAGGATAGCTTTGCGATTCGTGATCTTTTGTGGTTCCATACATATTTGATGATTTTTTTATCTATTTCTTGAGAGAATGACTGTGGGATTTTGATGGGAATGGCATTGAATCTGTATATTGCTTTGGGGAGTATGGCCATTTTAACTATGTTAATTCTTCCAATCCATGAACATGGAATGTTTTTCTGTTTCTTTGTATCCTCTTTAATTTCTTTTAAGAGTGTCTTATAGTTTTCAGTGTATAAGTCCTTCACATTCTTTGTTAGATTTATTCCTAGGTACTTCATTTTTTTGTTTGCAATGGCAAAGGGAATGGATCTTCTCATCTCTCTTTCTGAAGTTTCATTGTTGGCATACAAAAATGCAGTTGATTTTGAGACATTGATT
>PVKE010040288.1:0-14659 GCA_004027555.1 Craseonycteris thonglongyai
GCATATCCAGACGTTTTTCGGGATATACTCGGCGCATAAGACGACCCCCGATTTTCGGTTGACTTTTTTTCGTTTCAAAAGTCGTCTTATACGCCGGAAAATACGGTATTCTTCTAGTCTTGCTGATTCTCTCGGAATCTGCTTGGATCCTACCTGAGCCTTGTCTTCAGATCTGTGATTGCCACAGCTTTATAGGTTATTGCAAATTCAGCTCTCAGAAAGTTATTTCCTCGTGTTTATCTGTGCTTATGGCCTGCAGCCATCAGCAAGATTTCCTGCTTACCTGACAACAGTTCACACTAAATGCAGGCAACAGGACTCAGCATGATGTGGGTAGGGAAAACCTGATGGGTTCTGCATACGCAGACAGCTCCGAGCTCCTGGCCATAACTCTGAAACTTTGAACCAGTTACTTACTCTCTTAGTCCTTTGGGTTTTTCTAGTTTGTAAAATGGGAATAGTAATAATCACGTTGGTAAATTGTTATGGAATTAAGTAGGATGGAAGGGCTATGTCAAGTGTCTGGGAAGCAACAGGTGCTTTACAAACAGTGTAAATTACTTTTACTTTTGGTTCATTTCCCTCCCCTTCCCCTGGTAACAGGAGTTGAAAGACAGAGAGGAGGATGGGAACAGTGCTTTTGCTGGAATGCCCTGTTCACTTTTTGCCCTACCCTTTCTACATTCTCTTAATACAGGAGCTTGGTGGGTTTTAGACAGGATGCACAAGGAAAAAAGATTAAAATGATCTTAAAGCGACAACTTTTGAGAATTGCAATAGCACCTGGCCTAGAATATTACCTTTCATCCTAATTTTAAAATTATGCATAACTTTTGTATATTCTTACCACTTATATTTGAATAATATCCAAAGAATGTCCTAGATAAAAGTACTAATTCCAAGCTTGGATGTTTGTTCCAGTGGCCACATACTTCAAGAAAAAAGTGGGGAGGGCAGGAGGAAGGAAAGAGGGGTCTGAATCCAAAGGTTAGGTCAGTTTTAATCCTCAAGTTGACAACACTTGTTTGTCTGACTATATAGCATTTACTCAATGAGTATCTAACCAGCGATTTATTTGAGTTCATAGTACTACATGTGCAATGGCAAGATTTACAGAACAGTTTCAACATGAGCTTTCTACCTTTAGAAAAGTCTATAATCTAGAAAGACACAAGAAAAACACAAGTGAAGTTTATCTAAATGTCCCAATTAGCATATACTCCAAACCTGCGGGGCTGGAGTGGGGTGTTAGGACCCTCAAGCTCAGCATTACTTACGAGGAAAAAATGTGCAGAGGGAATTTCTTTGGCCTCAGTGTCAGTTCTGTCATATACATTTGTTCGATCCAGCTGTACTTCCTAAATGCTGAACATATTGTTCTGGCTGATGGTATTCTTGGCACGCGGCACCACTACGCATTCTCAAGCACCAAGAACACACAGCACAGCAGTCACTTTCCCTAAAAGGCCTGTAAAGCCATGACTCGTTTATTCTCCCAAAGACGTGATATATTTGCTGAAGCGCAAGATCTGTTTCAACTGACATTGCTCTGAGTTAAATGTGTCGCAATACATTCTTAGGGAAGCAGAGTTCCTTTAACTAATAGCGTCCATATTTGTCAAAACTACTGTAGGCCAAAGGTTAGCAGCAGTTTCTGGCAGCACAAAAGCAAACCTGAAAAGCTAAAATAAGAGCTAGGCCAGTGAGCCTAGTTCCTGCCCCAACTTCCTCTCTCTGCTACTCAAAATCTGGGTCCACGCCACAGCAAAGTGTGTAGAATCTACTGGATGTGTGGAAACTTCAGTGATTATTCTTCCACTTCAAGAGAGGGGCACCTAAGCCTTTTTGTAACAGCTCTCAGAGAATGTTAGGGAATTGCCAAAAATGTTTGTTTCTACTCACTGTATTTTAAAAACACAAACATAAGATTTTTAGGTCATTCTATTGAAGACATTCAAAATGTCATAGGCATGGCAGAAACATGGAATACCAAAGGAATGTAGTGGAGGGACATAAACCCAGCTTGAGAAAGTCGGAAAAGCAATGTTGGGACAAAGGGGTCACTACCCATTCATCTAAGGACCTCCAAAAACTCTACCATCTAAGTAACCAGACACACACCATCCAGATTGCCTCATTAAATGCCTTTACTTTGAGCCATCACCGACATGGGAGGACTATTAGGCGGTCCTAGAAAATATGAGACCAAAATTAAGATTTAGAGTGTAAACCAAAATAAACGATAGGGTTTCACTCTTGGAAAGGCTAGGATGAAGCTCTCACTTGAGGCTGAATACTTCTGATGTCTCAGATCTATATGTCCTTAACATACTAATTATCAAAGCATGGGATACTTCCAAATGCACTTGTGTTCTACCTCTGACCCTGACCTAACAAGGGAATGAAATGCGTTATAAACATGAAAGATCAAGCAAAAAAGGGAATTTGTCTCATCAAAAGTCTTTAAAAGCTTTGGATATAAAATTTTAACTTAAAAAAATTTATTCTATTAGGAGAAAATTTAGTTACAAAAATATCCATCACTTTGAATGAAAAGACTAGAAGCCATTTAGGTATTTGTCCATCAATAATACGTTGTTAGGAGGAGGGGGGAGGGAGAGTTGTGGGGGGAGGTGGGAGTGGGCACCTGATATATGGTGGTGGAGGTGAGCTGATTCTGGAAGGTGGGCACATAATGCGATGCATGGGTGATATGATGTGGACTTGTACATCTGGAAACTATCTAATTGTCACCAACCAATGTCACCCATTAAATTTAACAATAAATAATAATAATAATAATAATAATACATTGTTTCATGGTACATACATATAATGGAATAATTCATAATTATTGAAGAGAAATGTTATGGAAGAATAATAGGAAAAATGTTAATGATATATTGTTGAGTGGAAAAAATGTAGGTTAAAGGAGTATATGCTGTAAAAGACATGGTTAGGAGGGTTAAAAAATAAAATATTTGAAAATCACATAGTGGATAAAGAACTTGTATCCAAAATATATTAAAAGAACTCATAACCTCAACAGGAAGGAAATAAACAACTCAATTAAAGACAACAAGTATTGGTGAGGATGTAGAGAAATTGGAATGCTTGCATACCATCAGTGAGAATGTAAAATGGTACAGCTACTATAAAAAACCAGTATGAAGGTACCTTGAAAAATTAAAACTTGAACTACATATGACCCCTCTTCTGGGTATATATCCAAAAGATTTGAGATCAGGAGCTCAAAGATGCATTAACACTACCATGGCCATGACAGCAATACTCTCAAGAGCCAAGCTGTAGAAACAAGTTAACTGTTTATTGACAGATGAATGGATTTAAAAAATATGGTCTATAGATGCAATGGAATAGCATTCAGTCTTAAAAAGAAAGAAAATTCTTCAATATGCAACAATATGGATAAACCTTGATGACATCATGCTAAGTGAAATAAACCAGTCAGTCACGGAAAGACTTATATGAGATATAAGTCAAATTCATGGAATCAAATCCATGGAATCAAAGAGTGGAATGCTGGTTTTCAGGGGCTCAAGGGAGAGGAAATGGGAAGTTACCAATCAAATGGGTATAAAGTTTTTAGTTAGGCAAGATGAGTAAGTTCCAGAGATCTGCTGTACAGTATTGTACTTACTGTCCACCTTACAGTATGGTACACTTAAAAACTTGTTAGAGCTTATCTTATGTTAAGTTTTCTTACCACAGTAAAATTGAAAGAAATAATTTTTTTTAAGATTTATTTTTGTTGTTTTTGACAGAGAGAGAGAGAGAGAGAGAGAAGGAGGGCCCAGAGCAGTCGCCATAGTTGCACGTTATTGGTTTTCTACATAGTTTTAATCTACAGGTGGGCTCGGGACTATGAAGGGCAGGAGCTGGGTTGAGGGTCTCCCACATGAAGCTGGCCCTGGTGAGAGCTGAAATGGGGACACACCCCAGTTCAGCATGTGGGTCTGCAGAGGCCAGGGTCAGGATTCGATCCTTGGATCCTGGGGCTTCAAGACGAGCACCCTCCAGGCATCTCAAGAAATAAATTTTTTGTTTTTATTTTTGTTTTTTTTGTTTCTTTCTTTCTTTATATTTTTTTAACTGAACTGGGGGCCTCACCGCATTTGGGAAGCACACCCCAGTTCAGCATGTGGGTCCGCCTGGGCCGGAACCAGGATTCGATCCTCAGTCCTCAGGGCTTCAAAGCGAGTGCTTAACCCGCTGAGCCATCCCGACTTTCCCAAGAAATAATTTTAAAAATGAGCAAAAAATGAATAGATACATCACAAAAAAGATATACAGACAAAAAGATGCTCAATATTATTAGTTATTAGGGAACGCCAATTAAAACAACAATAAGATGCCACTATGCATCTATTAGAATAAAATCCAAAACCCTGACAACAGTAATTACTGGAAAGGATATTGAGCAACAGGAACTCTCATTCATTCCTGGTGGGAATGCAAAATTGCACAGCTACTTTGGAAGACAGCTCAGCAGCTTCTTACAAAGCCAATCATACTCTTATCACATGATCCAACAATCAGGCTCCTAGATATGTACTAAATTTATTTAAAAATATATGTCCACGAAAAACCCACAAGCAAATATTTATAGCAGCTTTATTAATAACTATAAAAAACTGAAAGCAATCAATATATCTTTCAATAGGTGAATGGATAAATAAACTATGGCACAGTCATAAAATGTAATACAATTTATCAATAAAAAAATGGCCTAGGTCAAGCAAAAGCATGGATAAATCTTAAATACATGTTGATAAATGAAATAAGCCAGTCTGAAAAGTCTGCATACTGTGTGACTCTATTTATTTGATGTTCTAGAGAAAAATCGAACTATAGAGACATTGAATAAATCAGTGGTTGCCGGGGGTTTGGAGAAGAGGGATGGTTGAATAGGTGAAATAAAGGGAGATTGTTTAAGGCAGTGAAACTATTGTGCATGATATAGTGGTGGATATATGACATTACACATTTGTCAATACCTATAGAAATTTACAGCACAAAGACTGAAACTTAATTTAGTCAAATGTAAAAAAAAAATCATTTAGGCGATCAGGGGATTTCAGGATGGAACATAGGCTATGACAAAGGAATCTTCCTATATTACAAATGTATGGAATGACTTAATGAAGGGGGCAGGGCTAAAAGTAGGACTGAGCTATAAAACTTAGGAAATGGGTGGACACTAAAATATAAAGCAAAAAAGAATGGTACATAAGCACTTTATTTCATTTGGTAAAGTTGCTTCCCAGGAAGCTGGGGGTTTGCAATTCTGAAATCACTGTACACGTATACTAGAATTGAAAAATTAAGTAAATGAGTGATAGATGGTGGAAACAAGGTTACTCAGTGGGAATTTACAGATAAGCAAGAGAAGGAGTCAAGAATGATCCATGTGATACTGGATTAAAGTTGGAGACATCAATATGAATGTGTGTTTAGTTTAATATAGAAACAGATAAATCTATAGAAATAAATAATCATAGATATGTGTGTATACACTAATTGATGATCACATATACATTTCCTTGCTCCATCAGCTGAGAAGACCTAAAAGCAATGACATCCTAGTAGCAACGAGCACATTCAGCACCCAGATCTTACTTGTAACACCATTTTCCAGTGAAAAGAACCAGGGACCCTTGGAGAAACGGCTGATTCTAAGTCCAGGGGAGGGATGATATTATACAAGAAGATTCTGGAGTATCGTGTAGTGCCAGAAAAAAAAAGAAATGCAAAAGAAAATCTACAACAGTGGGGGCATGTCAAAGGGACACAGCAATCAACTGAAGCTGGAACAATTTGAGCAACAAAAAAAGATAACATAAGATTGGATTTGAATCCAAAGTATTAAATAAGTGTCCATGAGTCAGTCCATACTGATATCGTAAGTGGTCAAATAAATAAATGATGTGATGAGAACGGCGCTTTACTTCTGTGGCTCTCTGTGCCAAAATTTATAAGCACTGTATTATGAGAAAAAAACATCACATTCCAAGTGAGGGACATTCTACAAAATACCTGACCAGTACTCCATTTTTTAAAATTTATTTTATTGTTTTTGACAGAGACCAAGAGAGACAAAGGCAGAGAGAAGGGGAAAGGGTCCAGAGCAGTCTCCATAGTTGTACATCAGTTTTCGACACGGTTTCATTCCACACAGGTGGGCAGGGGCCATGCAGGGTGGGAACTAGGCTGGGGACCTCTTACATGGGAGGCCTGCCTCCTCAAGCCAAGGGCCGAACGAGGGTTGGGGGGAGGGGCAAGAACCAAACTGGGAGCCTCCCACATGGGAAGCACACCCCAGTTCAGCATACATGTCCACATGGGCAGGGGTCAGGATTCGATCCTCGATCCCCAAGGCTGCAAAGTGAGTACTTAAACCGCTAAGCTTCCCCTGACCAATACTCCTTAAAATTGTCAAAGTCACCAAAAAGGTGGAAGTCTGACAAATTGTGGAGACATGACAACTAAATGTAATGTGATATTCTAGATGGAACCCTGGAACTCAAAAAGAATATTAGGTAAAAACTAAAGAAATCTGACTAAAGCATAGACTTCAGTTAATACTAATGTATTAATTTGGTAGCAATAATAGCAATCCATTAGTAGTGAATCACCAGATGTAATATTAGTACCATACTAATGGAAGGTATTTGTGAATAGCGAAAACTGGACGTAGGTCATATAAGAAGTTTCTGCACTGTCCTTACAACTTTTCTGTAAATCATAACTATGGTAAAATTAAGAGTTTATTAAGCAAAGAGTATACACTATGATTTTTCTAAATTTGTATACCAATAGACATGTATACAGAAAAAAGGTGAAAGGTTATGTATCAAAACATCAACACTGATTCTTTCTGGGGACAAGATTCAATAGTATTGTTTTCTCATTTTGTTCTTCTGTATATATAGAACTTTATAACACAAAAAGAAAAAGAAAAATTTAAGCCTTCATTTGGACAAGAATATTTCCTTGACTTAAGTACAAAAAGAATTATATCTAATACTTTAAATTCTTAAAAATATTTAAAAGGCATACCGTATGAAACTGTCAAAGGAGGAAACGCAAAAATTACTTTTTGATTTGAACTTTTTTCCCAGTGTGTCCTTTGATAGCAACTAAGGAGAAAGGTGAAAAAGAATATTTATTCCTCAACTAAGAGTTTGATAAAACATAGCCAAGAAAGAGTCTCAGGTCAACCTTCAAGAGGAGTTCTAATGACCCATTTTAATCCATTTATTTTCCTCGTTATATTTTCTTATGTAATTTAAGATGTTCAAAACCACCAGAGACATTGGTCTTAGGCTCCGGGACGCTGCTATTAGATGTCCCTTGAGCTCAATTCCAAGCACACCTGCTAGAACGCCTTCTCACATTGTAGAGCATAGAAAATGACAGTCATGAGCAATCCCAGTGTTGGTGATGTCATCATAGCCATCTCCGGGGAGAAGCAGCTAGTTTAAACAGAACTATATTCTTTCATTCCCATGATGGCTTGGTATATTCTGCTTTAAATATTACATTCCTCTTTGCCTGAGCCTATTTGGAGTAGACTATGCAGTTTTTTTTTCCCATGGTTCATCTCATTTACTCATTTTCTTATTCTATGAGTACTCACCAAAGGCTTACCGTTTGTCAGTGACTGTGTTAATAGTTGAGGAATATGAAAGCATGAATAATAAAGAGCCCCTATATTTAAGGAGATTCTAAGAAAGAGAAAATTTCACAGTGAAACTGATAAATTATTACACTTACAAGACAGAATAAATCCTAAGATTTCAAATTAAGTAAAATGAGCATTACACAAAGGAGCAATTACATTCATATACAGCAGGTCCTCAAATAATGTTATTATTGATAAAGTAATGATTGATAAATATGTTCTCACTGCCATTTTGTTCATTGTTTTCTGACTGCTTTGTAGTAGTTTTCTTCTTCTCTTGCTCTCCTTCCTTTTGATTTGATTACTATTTTTAGGGTAATGTTTGAATTCTCCCCTCTCTCGTATCTCTTGTAAGTTTTTACTTTGTGGTACCATGAGATTCATATATAACACCTTATGCATAAAGCAGCCTATTTCAAATTGATGGTCACTTAAGTTCAAACACATTTTTGTATATTTTTAAAAGACTTATTTTATTGTTTTTGACAGAGAAAGAGACAGAGAGAAGGAGGAGGTCCCAGAGTAGTCTCCATAGTTGTACATCAACAGTTTTCAACATGGTTTTGTTCCACACAGGTGGGTGAGGGCTGCACCGGGTGGGAACTGGGCCAGGGGACTCCTACATGGGAGGCATGCCCCCATGAGCTGGGGGCCAAACTGGGAAGCTCCCACATGGGAAGCTAGCCCCTGTGAGAGCTGAACTGGGCCATACCCCAGTTCAGCATATGGGTCCGCATGGGCTGGGGCCGGGGCTGGGATTTGATCCTCAGACCACAGGGCTGTAAGGCAAGCATTTAACCCACTGAGCCACCCTGGCATCCCCCAGACTACCTAACTTTTAATGTGAATTTGAAAATCTGAATTGTTAGGTGAAACTTCTAATATTTTTATCGTGTGGTTCAAAAGGTTTCAAAACCATATGCAAGTCATACCCAGCAAACATGATGTCAGCCTGTCTCTTTTGCTTTAGGTGGAGAGACTGAAAGTGTGTGTCTGCAATTTGCAGGGATTGAGTTAAATAGAGAAGGAAGAGAAGAGAGAAGAAAAACAGAATCTCCCTATTCGTTTCTCCATCATCTAAACTGCCATTTGGGAAGACCTCTGCTCTATGTCTTCACCTCTCACCCCTGAAACTCTTTCCCAAGGAATTTAAAAACTATCTCTTCATATTTATAGCATTTTTTTTTTAAACATATTGTTGAATCCTGTGAAAAGTCAGACAGGCTCAACCCTGCCTCAACTGGTACTATTATGCTTTAGATAACAATATCTAAATAGATAATAAGTCTTGGTGAAAAATTTCCAAGATTCAAATATTTAGAATAAAAAGCTGCTGTGATTAAATTAAAGGAGGCAGAATGAAAAATCTAATATCTACTCCATGTATCAGATGAGGTCTAAAATGGGAACTCATCTCAGTAACCAATAATTTGACCTGATTATATAATGAGTATTCCTTTTTCTTTGCCCTAAAGTTGAACTTCGTATATAAAGGGGCTTCCAAACACATTTTCACTGTAAGGAAATGTTGTTTTCCAATTGTATCACCCAAGAGGCTTAAATTCAGATGAAAATGTTCAAAAATCTAATTTCTCTATTTCTTTAGAACTAGCTTGGGGAGATTTAGCAAGCAGTGTTAATGCTACTTTTTTTTCCCAGGGAAAACTATCACTGGGCAAAGTCTATCAGACTTGACAATTGTCTTTTCAGTGGCTCTAAGCCCACACTTGGGAGATTTCCAGCATTTGGGATCAATGAAAAACACCCTGGACTTTCCCGTCAAAAATACAGTACCGGATTCCAGGCCATCTGCTTATTCTAGGGAAGCAATTGAATAAAAACAGGCCCGCCCCTTCTCCTTTGCAGAAAATTCTACCATCATTCTCCCAGTTCCCAAAACCCTGGCCTGCTATTCTCCCTGGATAAAGCCGTCATCTCTGGTCTCTTGATATGTCTGTCAGATACTGGCTTTAATGCAAGGATAACTCGAGAAATTTTTTAATAATATTCAATACCCCTTTCCCTGCCCCATCCCCTTCTCCAGTCAAAATTCTCACACGAAATAGATTTCTGGTGGCCTTTTGACACCCTTGTCAATGGCCTCCTCACTAGGCTACTCTGCACAGACCATAAGTTTGAGTTGGCTTGAAAGAAATAAGGTCTTTAGCCCATGGTCTTTGAAACAAAATTACCAAAGCTAAAATGGAAACTCTTGTTCTTACAAAGATAAACAAAAATATGAAAATCTCTCGAGATAGTTCTTGAGAAAAATAAAATTACCTTCACAGAATTCTTGAACTAATTTATTTTAGAATTCAAATTGATCCTGAAAAAAATTACACCATGATCTCTCCAAGAGAGTTCTCTTCAAAGTGGCTACTTATTTCACATGAAAAAACACAGTTTTAGTCAACATGGTATTTAAAGATTATGCTTTGATATTCCCTTTTGCAAACACACAAATATAGTCTAGCAAACAGACAAGCCACCCTGTGGGCAGGTGAATACATTTTTAATATTTCTAAACTGATTCTGGATTAAATGGTCCTAGAAGACCACATGAAAGCAGGCACAAAACTCCTAAACAGGATAAGAATAATGAGGTTGGGATGAGGTGAAACAACTTACAATATGAGAAAAGTTTACAAACCCAAGTGCTCAAATACGTAATGCTGAGAAACAAAACGCTGAGAAAACCAGCCACCAAAATAAATTATTAGGAGATAAATTCAATCCAGGCATGATCAAAATAGTGAAGAATGGAGAAAAATATCTGAAAATGAGTATGCTTAGATTTTGCAAGGTGATAAATTATGGAGGGGTTGAGGCAGGGAGTGGGGATGAAAACTTACAAGAAATACTGAAATAAAACTGGAAGAAATAAGACAATCTTAGGTGGATGAGAAAAATTACAAACCTTGAAAACAGAAAGCATGGTCCTTATGATTTAAAACAATTCAATAAATAAGACAAATAGTTTCATCTACAGGAGACAAATTTATGAATTTGAACTTTGTCCTGAGGAATTCACCAGAAATGAAGGGTAAAGGTACAGACAGATTAGAACTATGAAAGAGAAGTTAAAGAAAGAGAGTCTGAATTGAGTGGCTCCATTATACTTATTTTTAAAAATTTATTTTATTGTTTTTGAGAGAAGGTGAGAGAGAGAGAAGGGGAAAGGGTCAAGAGCAGTCTCCATAGGTGCACATCATTACTTGTGACATAGTTTTATTCCACACAGGCGGATGTGGGGCTATGCAGGGTGGGAACCAAACTGGGGGCCTCCCAACATGGGAGGCAAGAACCTATGCTGCCATCTCATCAGCAGTTGTGCCGTAGTTCAGCATATGGGTTTGCATGGACTGAGGCCAGGATTCAATCCCTGGACCTCACGGTTGCAAGATAAGTGCTTAATTTGTTGAACTATCCCAACATCCCTCCATTATACTTCTAACAGAAGTTCTACAGGAGGAGGGTGTAAGAAATAGCAGAGAGCTCTATTAAAAGAGAAGAGAATGGAATGCACCAAATTTTAATTATGAGTCCTTAGGTTCAACGTGCATGTTCTACACCAAGCAGGATGAGAGATATTGAATCTATACCTAGACAGAAAAGTTACGTGGGTATTTATGGATATTTTCTTTACATATAAGTAGGACACATGAAAGGCATGTGTTGTTACCAAAGATACAAATTTGTAACTGGAAATGATCTTCACAAATGACTGACATCTCACATGTTTCTAATATAAATAGGTAATAAGGAAGTATTAAGCAGTACATCAGTATGGGATGAAGAAAGTGATACACATGACCTGCATACGTGTTGATTCTCCTTAAATGCTCCTATAACCCTTCTCTGCTATGTAAGACACTCCATCTGAACAGTCATCCCAGCTGGCCTAGGCAGTGTGTGAGAAATGCCAGATTCATGCCTCATGCGATTGATCTGTTATATTATCTGGTAAGTTCCTGGGAAATAGCAAGTAAGTCCCTTGGAAACATCAGGCATTTCATTATTTTAACAAGGGAATCTAGCTGACCTGTCCTGAGTGAATTTGACAATCCATGAAGATGACGTAACCAAAATCAGCTCATTAATCTTATCCTAAGTCTGAAATTCCAAGTCACAGTGAATCAGATCTAAATGAGTTTCCACTGAACAATGCTAGAGATTTTTTTTTATAGCATGTAGAACATTTTACTTCAGACTTTATTGCAATGAGGTGTGGAAATCCCACCTTTTTACAATAATAATCTCTTAAGGCCTTAATTACTCTTAGATGAACCACAACTGCATATAAAAATAAAAAAAATTTTAATCTCCCTTAATGCATAGGTACAGGCTGCTATTAAGGTATACTATAGAGTGTATGTGGTATATAGAAAAGTATAAAGTATATAATAGATATTGCTATATTTAGGCAAATTGAAAGTCCATTTCTTAAAACTTTTGACCAGTACTGTTCACAGAACTTTCTTCAATGATAAAAATGTAATATCAATACTGTCCAGTTTGGTAGGTGTGGGTATAAGTCAGATACATTACAACCACAATAAAGCAAATATTGCAATAAAGCAAATCAC
Source organism: Craseonycteris thonglongyai (assembly GCA_004027555.1). Taxonomy (NCBI): domain Eukaryota; kingdom Metazoa; phylum Chordata; class Mammalia; order Chiroptera; family Craseonycteridae; genus Craseonycteris; species Craseonycteris thonglongyai. The sequence goes on from PVKE010040288.1 coordinate 12,292, forward strand.
ACAACTTTCTTAGTTTCCCAGTGTGTATAAAAGTTATGGTTACACTTACTATAATATATTAAATGTGTAATAGCATTATGTCTCAAAAACAACATGCATACCCTAATTAAAAAAATACTTTATTGCTAAAAAATGCTAACCATCATGTGAGCCTTCAGTGAGTACTAATCTTTTTGCTGGTCTTAACTTTCGATTTGTAAAAACACAGTACCTGCAATGCACAATAAAGGGAAGTGCAATAAAATGAGGTGTGCTGGTACTAACACTTAAACTGTAGCCAGTGTGACTGAGGAACTGAATTTTTTATAATATTCTGTTTTAATTCTAATTTTAACAGAATACATTAGCTAGTGAGTACCATATCGAATTGAACAACTTGGGACCATACATTGTACATGGAGTGAAATCAATTCGGTCTGTCATGATTTCATTATTAATCATAGTAATATAACTAAAAAATGCAAATATCATGGTAACGTTACAGATAATTTCACCATTTTCATTGACTTCTCCAGGTAAAACTTGGGAGGTCAGTGGGACAAATATTACTATCATTCTCATTACCTGTGAGAGAACTGATGCTCTCAGACAAATTAAGTGATTTGAGTGACTTGGGGCTCAAACTACTGGTTCTTTCCACCAAACTACAAGTGAACCCATGAAAGAATATAATGACATCACGGAGTGTACCAGTAGGCTTACCTGAAATTAACCTTGATAAACTTGAGGTGTGAATGGAGGGAGAAAGAGGTAGAAAGAAAAAGAGATAGAGATAGATGGATAGATAGATGGATGACTAGATAGATGATAGGTAGATAGATAGATAGATAGATAGATAGATAGATAGATAGATAGATAGATAGATAGATAATAGGTGACAGATAAATATATGATAGATATAGATAGATAGATAAATAGATAGATAAGATGATGATAAGTATAATAGATGATAGATAGACAAATAGATGATACAGATAGATGATAGGTGGATAGATAAAAGAAAGAAAAGAGAAAGAAAGAAAAGAAAGAAAGAGACACACACAGAAAGAAAGAAGAAAGACAACACAGCCAACAGTACACATTGTTGCAAGTAAAGAGCTAGATCAAATATTGTGCAAGCATGGTAGTTACACTGCTGCGGAAGTCCAGCTTCATGAGTTTCTAACGGGGGTGGGGCCCAACATAAAATCCTGGCATCCTTGCGTCCATCCGTGCTCTGCAAGCCATCTCTCTCTCCCTCTCTATCCCTTCTCTCTCTTTTCCATTGCTTGTGCCATCCTTTTTCTCTCTGTGTCTTGTGATCTCAAGTCAAAAATGTTCTGTGAAATGATAATTCTTATATAACAATCTAAGAAAGCACTGCTAACAGTAATAGGTTCTCTTTGTCTTTGGAAAATGTGATACAACTGGTAGGAAGAAAATCCATCTTCTTCTTAAAATTAGCGTAACAAAATATATTAAATTGAATATGTATGGTAGGTAATAGCTTAGAGAAAAATGAATTGTGTCTAGTCAGTTTGCAGACATATTCATGAAGACCCTATAAACCTGTTTTTGTGATAAGCCTGCATGGCAGGCACTCTGCTAGAGAGACAGAACCCATGTCACCAAGAAAGACCCTGGTCCTGCTGACAGACTGATATTTTATGCATTTACATTGGAAAGGCAAACGTTTAAATTGGCTCATCTAAAACCTAAGCCTGTGGTTTTGTGGATTCTAGATAATTGAAAACAGGACTTCAGTGCACTAAATCCACCTTTTCTGGGCTCCTCGCCGTAACACTCTCGCATCTGAAAACACTTGTTTTCAAAGAAGCCTCTTATACAAAAGCAGGAGAAAAAGAGAGACAGAAAGGAAGATAAATTATTATCAATATATTATAGCAAATGTACTTGTCACTTGCTAAAATACGCTTTGCTCAAGTTGCTTCTCCGTTAATGTCATTACAGCTACCCAAATAAAAGCTAAGGTTCCTAAACTGCCCAGCCTGCTTTTGCAAACAGTAGACGAACAAGCCACCTGAACCTGTGGGACTCTGGTCACTAACTGCCCCTTCCCACCAGTGGCCAAAGTTCATAAACCCAGGGAGCCTTCAACATTACAAAATTTCTTTTTTTTTTTAATATTATTATATTTTATTGTTAAATTTAATGGGGTGACATTGGTTGGTAACAATCAGACAGTTTCCCAATGTACAACTCCACATCACATCACCCACGCATCGCATTATGTGCCCAGCTCCCAGAATCAGGTCCCCCTACAACACCATATATCTAGTGCCCACTCCCCCCTCCCCACACAACTCTCCCTCCCCCCTCCTCCCTCCTCTCCAGGTAAATACCAAACCATTGAGTGTGTCCATAATGC
>PVKE010040289.1:0-14653 GCA_004027555.1 Craseonycteris thonglongyai
GCGTGGGGAAAAGCTGAAGCCTATTTTCCTAAAATCAGGAACAAGACAGGGATGCCCCCTGTCACCACTGCTGTTCAACATAGTTCTGGAAGTTCTAGCCAGAGCAATCAGACAAGAGAAAGGAATAAAATGTGTTAGAATTGGGAGAGAAGAAGTTAAATTCTCACTCTTTGCAGATGACACAATCCTGTATATAGAAAACTCTAAAAACTCTACCAGAAATCTACTACAAATAATAGACAAATACAGTAAAGTCACAGGCTACAAAATCAATGTCCTAAAATCAACTGCATTTTTGTATGCCAACAATGAAACTTCAGAAAAATGAGAAGATCCATTCCCTTTGCCATTGCAAACAAAAAAATAAAATACCTAGAAATAAATCTAACAAAGAACGTGACTATAAGACACTCTTAAAAGAAATTAAAGTGGACACAAAGAAATGGAAAGACATTCCATGTTCATGGATTGGAATAATCAATATAGTTAAAATGGCCATCATTCAATGCCATTCCCATCAAAATCCCACAGTCATTCTTTCAAGAAACAGATTTAAAAAATCATCAAATTTGTATGGAAACACAAAAGACCACGAATCACAAAAGCTATCCTAAGAAAAAAGGATAAAGCAGGGGCATCTCACTGCCTGACTTTTATCTGTACTACAAAGCCTCAGTACTCAAAACAGCTTGGTACTGGCAGAAAAACAGACACACGAACCAATAGAACAGAACTGAAAACCCAGAAATAAACCCACAAATTTATGAACAGATTATTTTTGATAAAGGAGCAAAAAATATACAGTGGGGAAAAGAAAGCCTCTTCAGTAAATGGTGCTGGGAAAATTGGAAAACCACATGCAAAAGGCTGAATGTGAACTGCGATCTCTCACCATATACCAAAATTAACTCAAAATGGATTAAAGACCTCCAAATAAGTAAGGAAACAATAAATTGCATAGAAGAAAACATTGGCACTAAACGTATAGACCTGGGATTCAGGGAGGACTTTATGAATCTGACCTCAATGTCAAGGGAAGTAAAAGCACAAATAAACGAATGGGACCTTATCAAGCTAAAAAGCTTCTGTGCTGCGAAGGAAACCACCAACAAAGCAAAGAGGCAACCAACCAACTGGGAGAAAATATTTGCAAACAATGCCTCTGACAAGGGGCTAATATCAAAAATATACAAAGAACTTGTACAACTCAACAAGAAAAAAACAAGCAATCCAATTAAAAAATGGGCAGATGACCTTAACAGACACTTCTCTCATGAACACATACACATGGCCAACAGATATATGAAAAAATGCTCCACTTCACTAGCAATTAGGGAGATGCAAATAAAAACCACAATGAGATACCATCTTGCACCTGTTAGAATGGCTATAATCAACAAGACAAGGGATAACAAGTGCTAAAGAGGCTGTGGACAAAAAGGAACCCTCATACACTGCTGGTGGGAATGTAAACTGGTACAAGCACTATGAAAGGCTGTATGAGCTTCCTCAAAAAATTAGGAATTGAATTACCATATGACCCAGCCATCCCTCTACTGGGCATCTACCCAAAAATCCTGAAGACCTTAATCTTTAAAGATGTTTGTACCCGCATGTTCATCGCAGCACTGTTCACAGTGGCCAGAACATGGTAACAACCAAAATGCCCTTCTATAGATGACTGGATAAAGAAGATGTGGTACATTTACACAATGGAATACTACTCAGCGATAAGAAATGATGAAATACATTCATTTGTGACAACATGGATGGACCTAGAGATCATCTTATTAAGTAAAATAAGTCAGACTGAAAGAATCAGGAAACATAAGATCTCACTTATAGGTGGAATATAAAACTGAAAGTACCAAAGACACAAGAGACCTATGGACACACTCAATAGCTTGGTGATTGCCTGAGGGAAGGGGAGGAGGGGGTAGGGAGAGAGGGAGGGGAGGTGGGAGAGGGTACCAGCATTATGGACATATTCAATAGTTTGGTGATTACCTGGAGAGGGGGAAGGAGGGGGGAGGGATAGCTGTGGGGGGAGGTGGGAGTGGGCACCGGATATGTGGTGAGGTGGGGGGGGAGCTGATTCTGGGTGGTGGGCACATACTGCGATGCATGGGTAATGTGATGTGGACTTGTGCATCTGGAAACTATCTAATTGTTACCAACCAATGTCACCCCATTAAATTTAAACATTTATTTATTTATTTATTTATTTTTAAGATTTATTTTTATTTAGTTTTTTTATTGTTTTTGACAGAGAGAGAGAGAGAGAGAGAAGAGAGAGACAGAGAGACAGAGAGAACTGAACTGGGGGCACTCCCCAGTTCAGCATATGGGTCCGCACGGGCCGGGGCCGGGATTCGATCCTCAGTCCTCGGCGCTGCAAAGTGAGCGCTTAACCCACTGAGACATCCCGGCTTTCCCTAAATTTAACAATAAAAAAAAAAAAAAAAGAAGAATTCATACAACTCAACATTCAAAAACAAACAATCTGGTTAAAAATTATTAGAGGACCTTAACAGATATTTCTACAAAGAGGACATACACATGGCCAGTAGATATACGAAAAGATACTCAACATCACTTATCATCAGGGAAACTCAAAACCACAATGATATAGAACCTTACACCTGTCAGAATGGCTATTATCAATAAATCACGTGGAGAAAAGGAAATCCTTGTGTACTGTTGGTGGGATTACAAACTGGTGCAGCCACTATGGAAAACAGTATAAAGGTTCCTCAAAAAAATTAAAAATAAAACTACTTTATAATCCAGCAATTTCACTTCTGAGTATTTATCTGAAGAACTCCAAAACACTAATTCAAAAATACTTATGCACCTCTTTGTTCATGGCAGCATTTTTTACAATAGCCAAGATATGGAAGCAACCTAAAAGACCATCAATAGACAACTGGATAAAGAAGTGGTACATTCATACAATGGAATATTACTCAGTCATTTAAAAAAATGAAATTTTACCATCTGCAACAACATGAATGGACCTAGAGGGTATTATATTAAGTGAAATAAGTCAGACAGAGAAAAAACAAATACCATATGATTTCACTTATATATGGAATCTAAAGAACAAAACAAATAAACAAACAAAATAGAAACAGACTTACAGGTACAGAGAACAAACTGAGGGCTGCTAGATGGGAGGGAGGTTGAGGGACTGGGTGAAAAGGATGAAAGGGTTAAGATATACACATTAGTAGTTACAAAATAGTCACATTGTAAAGTAGAGCATAGAGAATATAGTCAATAATATTGTAATAACTATGCATAATGTCAGGTGGGTACAAATCAAGGGGATCACTTCATAAATTATATATATGTTTAACCACTTTACTGTACACCTGAAATGAATATAAAATAATATTAAATGCCAACTGTAATTTAAGATTTTTTAAAGAAAAAAAAATGCATTTTCTTGGTTTCCTTAGCCTTAATGGTTTTTTTTACAGCTGTATTGATAAAATTCATATACCACACAATTCACCCATTTAAAGTGCATAATTCAGAGTTGTGCAAACATCATCACAATTAATCTTAGAACATTTTCATCACTCCCCAAAGAAACCTTGTACCCATTAGCAGTCAATCCCCATTTCTTCCCAACTTCCCAGTCTTAGGCAACTACTAATCTGTTTTCTGTCTCTACAGATTTGTCTATTATGAATATCTCAGATAAATGTAACCATAAAATATCTGGTCTTATATAACTGGATTCTTTAACTTAGCATATTTGCAGGGTTCATCCATATTTTAGCATATATCAGAATTTCATTTCTTTTTATTGTTGAATCATATTCCATTATGGATATACCACATTTTATTTATCCATCCATCAGTAGATGGACATTTGGATTGTTTCTACTTTTTGGCTATTATGGATAAAGTTACTGTGGACATTTATTTTTTGTGAATGTGTTTTCATTTCTCTTAGGTATGCATACCTAGGAGTGGATTGTTGGGTCATAGGTAACATTTTGAGGAAATGCCAAACTGTTTTCCAAAGCACCTTTACTATTTCAAATTCCCATAAGCAATATATGAAAGTCTCAACTTCTCCAAATTCAAAACATTTCTTATTATCTGTCTTTTTTATTTTAGCCATCCTAGTGGGTATAAAGTAGTATCTCACTGAAGTTGTACATTTCCCTAATGGATCAAGCATCTTTTCATGTGCATATTGGCCATTTGCATATCTTCTCTAAATGTAATGCAGTGTGTCTTCTATAAGGAGAAACCTGTGAGGATTAGTGCATTCTGTGGCATCTGCCTGTTTTTATTTGCAAATGTAAATTAATGGAATTATTTTTGAGATCTTGTCTGTTTAGATCCTTTGCCTGTTTTTAAGTTGGGTTATCAGTCCTTTTATTGTTGAGTTGTAAGAGTTCTTTATCTATTCTGGGTACAGTCCCTTATCAGATATATGATATGAAAATATTTTCTCTTATTCTGTGGATTGTCAGATCGCTTTTTTATATGGTGTCTCCTGATTTTGTTTTTAAACCTGTATGAAATTTTTTTTTTTTTTCAGATTTTGACTGAATTTTGTATAAGTTCCTTCAACCTTTTAAGATTAAGGCGCTAAAAAAAAAATGTCATTATATTTTACAAACTACTGAGAATCTTTTAAAGGTTCCCATTACATTCAGAATAAAATAAAAACCTCAGCCCTTATGGTCATTCATTCATAATCTAGACTGTGACCACCTCCTTGAATTTAAGTACCAACTCTCACATATGCCTTAACTTTTCAGTTTACATGCCCCAATCCAAACTCTTGATTTTCCCCTAGTCATGTGTTTCTCTTCAGTCTTCACCATCTTAATAAATGACAATTCTATCCTTCCAGTTGCTCAAGACAAAGCTGTGGAGTCAGCCTTAACTACTTTCATACTCCACCATTCAGTCCATCAACAGATTCTGTTACATAGTTTGGTTTTCAAAATTTATCCAAAATCTGACTCTCACTATCTCTACTCTTACCACTCTGGTCCATATTGCAATATCTATTATAGGGCAATACTCTCCTAACTATAATCTCTCTAATTCCTTGATTCCCTGTAGTTTATTCTTTACACATCAGCCATGGTGATTATTTTAAAACATAAATCATATCATACCATCTATGTAAAGCCTTCCATTCAGTTATACTCACCTATAATACCTTATATGATCTGGCCTCCTGCTTATTCTCTCACTTCATTTCTTGCCTCACTCTTCTTCCCTCACTCCACTCGAGGAGCCTGGGCCTTCTTGGCTAGGGCCTTGCTCCAGCTATTCCCCCTATGTGGGATGTTCTTCTCTTCAGTGAGTCACACAGTGAGTCTATCTCCTTCTTTTAGGTCTCTGCTCAAATGTTACCTTTTCAATGATGCTTCTCTTACCACACTACTTAAAATAGCAAACCTTCATCCCAGTACTCTTTAGCCTTCCCCACTCTTGCTTTATTTTTCTCTATAGAATTCATTACCACATAGTACAGTATCAATTTACTTATTCGTTTATTGTTCACGTTTTTCATCCAAAATGTGGACTCAAGTAAGACAGAGATCTTGTTTTGTATCTACTATATCTCCAGCAATTAGAACAGTTTTGGCACTAGCAACTACTCAACAAATATTGAATAAATTAATATCTGGATTTGGGGGCTAACAATCATACTTCTACATAACTATTAGAACACAGGGTTTTGAAAACACAAGTTTAAAAATGTTCTTACGTTTTTCTATGGCATTTTTTATAGTCTTCTGAAGAGGTACCTAGAAAAGGAAAAAAATCAATCTATTAGAAATACAATTCAAACACATACCAGAGGCTAAAATTACTCTGGATAAAAATAAATATTTCCTCTAAAATAGTGATAGTACAGTTCTTTTAAAATTTTTATTGTTTTATATTGTTTTATGTCTACCACTTACATTAGTAAAAGTATTTTTAAAATTCCAAAATAAAACAAATTTATCGTAAGATTTTATGAGATGCAGGAATCTATCACTATGTATTTAGATAGTTCTTCATAATTTTTGAAGTCCTTTTTAAGTTCTTTATAATTTTTGAAGTCCTTTTACATCTATTATTTTACTTGATTCTTACAATTCTGTGAGAAAAACACATCATTTTAACTTTCTCCATTTGACATATAAGAAAAAATAACTGTTCAACTTTTTACATATAAGAAAAAATAACTAGTCAAGAAAAAAAATAACTGGTCAAATAATAGCTGTATACCTGGAACTTAAACTCAGGTCTCATGTTTCATAGTCAAGTACCAAATAAATAGATATGCAGATTAGTAGATTGAATAGTCAACAGAATGTCTACCAGTCAACACTGTACTGCCTTAGGTACTCTAGGATTACTAGAAATATACAGAGCCATGAGTATAGTCTTCTGAGTTATAAACCTCAGCAGTTGTAAAACTCTGCTTACATTAAACTAGAATTTAAAAATTCCCAGTTAAATGAAAGTGAAGTGCCTCCAAATTGTGCCTCCCAATCACTGCAAACCATTTCCCTGAAGAGGAGGCTCCCAAAACGTAAAGGACTACAGTGGACATATATCATCCAGCACCTATTCTCTGTTTTTGTTGATAACAGTTTCCTGTTTTTCCTTCTGATGGTCCAGACATGGCCTGTGACTCAATGCAGTAGAAGCCCTCTATCTCTCTGGCCAAAGTAACTGTTCAAGGGTAGGCATATGAATGAATTAATTTAAGCCAATGTGCAAGGCCCAGGACTTCTGTTCACTGGATGTGCGGCTGTCAGTATATAAGCCTAAAGCTAAAAAAAAAAAAAAAAAAAAAAAAGTTTGTTATCTTAAGGGAGCTTAGCTGAGAGTATAACTGACAGAAAGATCCTGAGCTGACAAATAGAAAGGAATTGGGTCCTACTGATGTCATGTGAAACTCTGGATCAAGTTGTATCTGCATCTGATTTACTGCTGGATTTTTCAGGTACATGTGGTAATAAATTCTCCTTTTAACATAATATAGTTTGAGATAGGTTTTTGTTGTTTTTTTTTATTGCAGTAAACCAGGGGTTTGACACGGGCCATTAAAACACGGGCCATTTGGTGCAACAGGCAAGATTTACGCGGGCCACATCACATTTACAAACCTCACCGGAACTGAGTCAGCACGTTTATACACGCCCACAGGCCCCCAGGAAAGGCACTGGGCCACATGTATACTCCTCTTCAGTAGTTAAAGGGTTAACGAGGGAATTGTGTGGACCGTATTGCCTCTATCTCCCCTAAGTGCTATTTTCTTCATAACAATTTTTTCTATTTTCATTTTATTTCAGAGCATCGTGGGCCACAAAAAATTACCTCGGGGGCCGCATGCGGCTCGCAGGCTGCCAATTTGACATCCCTGCAGTAGACGAAGAGCCTAATAGAAATACTTGCTAAAGAGACAGACTATTTCTTTTATTTTTAAAGATTTATTTTATTATTTGAGAGGTGAAAGAGAGAAAAGTAGGGAGGGCCCAGAGCAGTCTCCATAGTTGTACATCATTAGTTGTGACATGGTTTCATTCCACACAGGTGGATGTGGGGCCATGTGAGGCAGAAAGTGAACTGGGGCCTCCCACATGGGAGGTGAGATCCTTTACCACTGAGCCATCCCAGAGGCTATCAGTTGTGCCGAAGTTCAGCATATAGGTTTGCATGGGCAGGCCCAGGAATCGAACCCCAGACCTCACGATTGCAAGACAAGACCTCAACTGCTGAGCTATCCTAGCATCTCAACCAACTATTTCTTTGGGCACTTTATTTTATCAAACACGTTGCCAAACTAAACATAACACAGAAAACAAGGCCTTCAAATACTATTAGAAATACTGCAATCTGGACCTGAAGAAGGAAGCAATACTTCTCTGAGAATATATATTTTTTTGTATAAGCTATTACTCTTAGACCCATAGTTATGTTTCACATACCTTCACATAGCCCCCTTTTCCTGAATAAAAAACAACAATAAACTAAATAGGATGGGGGAACCAAAAATTGAATCCAACACTAACAAATGAATTTAACTACATTACAAGTGAATAACAACTCCACTGAAAGGAGAGCGATAGAAAAGAACTAACCTACATGACTTTGGAAAAAGGTATTTTGATTGGATACTGTAATGCTAAAGACAAAAAGAACTATATAATTGCTTTAATCTATTTAGTAAATGTGTTTCCCACAGGGGTCTGGATTAACAATTACAAAACTTCATGTATTAAATTTTAACTCATAGAATAAATAAACATAAGTCTATACTGATATAAATAATTGAATAAATGGCAGAAAAGAAACAGTTCTTTCACAGCAGAATTTCAATTAATAAATGTAACAGGAAAGAATGAACTAGAGAAATAACCATTAGACAAACACTATAACAATAACTGTTGAAGTCAAGTTCCTTTGATGACTGGTAAGACCAGTGAATGAAAATTTAAGAGAGCTAGGATTTACAGAATTTCAAACTATTTTTAGGTATTTATTAACTACAAAAAAAAAAAAAAAAAAATTTAGGGGAAACAGGATGGCTCAGTGGGTAAGTGCTCACTTTGCAGCCCTGGGGCCTGAGGATCAAATCCTGGCCCCGGCCCATGTGGACTCATATGCTGAACTGGGGTGGGCTTCCCATGCAGGAGGCCCCTGGTTTGGCTCCCAACACATGGGGGTGTGGCCTCTCATGCAGGAGGCCCCTGGCCCAGTTCCTGCCCTGTGTGGCCCTGGCCCACCTGTGTGGAACTAAACCATGTTGAAACTGAGGACGTACAACTACGTAGACTGCTCTGGGCCCTCCCCCTTTCTCTTTGTCACTCTGTCTCTGTCTCTGTCAAAAAAACAATAAAATAAATCTTAAAAAAAAGAAAGAAAAACTAGTAACTTTACCGTGGAGAGAACCAACAGACACCACCTTAATCAAGTGATGAGGGTTTTCTCTGTAATATGAAGAGAAAGAACGTGAAAACTCACCTAAGATTAAAGAGAGGTTTGAAAACAGTGGTGCCTTCTCTATCGCTACTGCTTTACTGGTATCCAGAAGAGTGGAATTCTTGAATTGCACATGTTCTTCCAACTTGGGGCTCTCCCAATCTAAAAAATCAGAGGAAAATGGCACAAAACTTTAAATAAAAGAACACAAATAGCAAGTTACCTTTACCCCCTCCAACTTAGGTTCCCTGCCCATATCCAGATATGGTAATTAAGAAGGTTTTGGGTGAAACAGAGAAAAAAGACAAGCCTTGATGGCATCAGGATAGTAAATAATCTTTGACCTATTCTGGTGTTATAACCCACTTTTTTTCATAAACTTTTGCCCTATGATTATTGATCTAAGCAAAGGGACAGAGCATACATGGGAGCTGCCTCTCATATTTTATGTATAAGTTATACCTATGTCCCATTAACTATCTATCATATTACTAACATACTGCTATTACTTGATGTCAGTTTCAAGCTTTCTATTGACTTCTCACTATGGAGGAATAAGGCTATTCTCTCTTCTATCCCCTTGCTCCCACCTTTCCCATACTTCCCATTGTCTTTATACTATTATATCACATAATATTTAGTTAGATCAACATTTAATGTAGACATTATGATGGTAAATTGCTATAAAAAATGCTATTTACTCGTGTTATACCATGACCACCTTTTGTTTTTCCTGGAGTCAGTACATCTTTTTTGTTTTCGTTTTCTCTGTATTTTCCATCTATTTTATCCCAAGCTCTACCAAACTGTATAGTGTTCTGAAGTTTCACAATATTCTATCTTGGTGTTTTTCATCTAGTGTGCTACGCACACTGTGGCTCTTTTAACCCAGAAATCTTTTTTTTTTTAGCTCTAGAGATGTTCTTGAATTATATCTTTGATAATTTTCTTCCCTCTATTTATTTAATTATCTTTTTCCAAAACTCCTATTATTTGATATTGGATTTCATATGATGCTTCTCTAACATATCTTTATTCTCCAAATTGAAATTTTTTTTCTTTTATTTTTTTTCCCCCGTCCTGGCTCTTTTTTTCTCCTCAGCTATATCTCCTAACTTTTCTACAGAATTTTCCATTCTGCTACTGCATTTTATTTTTTTGCTGACTATTTTTTATAGCATTTTATTCCTGTTTAATGGATGCAATATATATTTTCTTATCTCAGTGAAGATTTTCTTTCAGTATTTACCTCTCCTTGTGTTTCTATTTCTGCTTGGTTCCTTTAAATTTTTTTGTGGTAGGAACACTTACTGTGAGATCTACCCTCTTAAATTTGTAAGTGTACAATACAATGTTCTTAACTACAGGCACAATGTTGTACAGCAGATCTCTAGAACCTATTCATTTTACATAACTAAAACTTTATACAAGTCAAATAAGTTTTCAACTTATTCGAAATAAGTTGAATAAACAATTCCCCGTTTCCCCATCTCCCTAGGCCCTGGAAACCAACATTCTATTCTCTACTTCTATGAACTTGACTGTTTTAGATATCTCATAAACGTGAAATCATATGGTATTTGTGTTTCTGTCACTGGCTTATTTCACTTAGCATAATGTCCTTAAGGTTCATCCATGTTGTCACATAAGGCAGTATCTCTTACATTTTTCAGGCTGAAAAATATTCCATTGTATGTATATACCATATATTTTTTTATCCACTCATCTATCACTGGACATTTAGGTTGTTTCCATACTTGGCTATTATGACTAATGCTTCAATGAACATGGGAATGCAAATACATATTTGAGATTCTGATTGCAATTATTTTCGATAAATACCCCAAAGTGGTATTGCTGGATACAGTAGTTCTATTTTTTACCCCAAAGTGGTATTGCTGGATACAGTAGTTCTATTTTTAAGTTTTCTAGGAATCTCCATACTGTTTTCCATGGTAGCTGCACCATTTTACATTCCCACCAAAAGCATACAGATTTCAGTTTCTCCACATCCTTGCTAATACCTTTTTAAAATAATAACCATCCTAACAGGTGTGAGGTGATATCTCATTGTGTTTTTTTTAAAGATATACATTTTTTTTTTTTTGACAAACAGAGAGAGACAGAGACAAAGAGAGACCAAGAGAAGGGGAAGGGCCCAGAACAGTCTCCACAGTTGTGCATCATCAGTTCTTGACATGGTTTCATTCTACGCAGTTGGGCTGGGACCACACAAAGTGGGAACTGGGCCAGGGGCCTCCCCCATGAGAGGCACACCCCCTGGAGCCAGGGGCCAAACCGGGGTGTGAGAACTGAACTGCCCACAACCCCACCCCGCATGGAAAGGCCACCCAGTTCAGCATATGGGTCCACAGAGGCTGGGGCAGGGATTTGATCCTCCATCTCCAGGACAGCAAAGCAAGAGCTTAAACCATTGAGCCATGCTGGCTTCCTCTCATTGTGGTTTTGATTTACATTTCCCTGATGACTAGGGATGTTGAATGTCTTTTTATGTACCCATTCGCCATTTATAGGTCTTTGGGAAATTTTCTATTCAAATACTTTGACTATTTTTTAATCAGGTTATTTGTTGTTGTTACTGTTGTTGTTTTTCCAACTTCATTGTAAAAGTTTCTTATATATTTTGGATATTAATCCCTTATCGATATGTGGTTTGCAAATATTTTCTCCCATTTTGTAGGCTGCTTTTTCACTGTTGTTTCTTTTGCTTGCAAAAACTTTGTAGTTGTATGTCCCACTTGTCTATTTTTACTTTTGTTACCTGTGCTTCTGGTGTCATAGCCAACAAATCATTGCCAAGACCAATGTCAAGTTTTTTCCCATTTTCTTCTAAGAGTTTTACAGTTTCTGGTGTTATGTTTAAGTCTTTTAATTTTTGTGTTTGGTGTAAAGCAATTTCATTTCCTTGGATGTGTATATCCAGTTTCCCAACATCATTTACTGAAGAGACTATTATTACCTTATTGAGTATTCTTAACATCTTTGTTGAAGATCAGGTGACCATATACACATGAATTTATTCCTGGGCTCTCTTCTGTTCTACTTGTCTATATGTCTGTATTTATGCCAATACCATACTATTATGATTACGATAAAACATAATTTGCAATATATTTTGAAATCAAGAACTGTTGATTTACGTCCAGATGTTCTATCCATTATTGAAAGTAGAGGTACTGAAGTCACCTATTATTATACTGCTGTCTATTTCTGATTTCAGTTATGTCAGTGGTTGCTTTATATTCTGATATTTGGTGTATATTCATTTATAACTATAATACATTCCTCATTAATTGGCCCTTTTATCATTATATAATGTCCTTCTTTGTCTTTTGTGATACTTTTTGCTCTCTTTTGGTCACCATTTGCATGAAATGTCTTTTTCTATTCTGTCACTTTCAGCATATGTGTGTCCTTAAATCTAAAGTGAGTCTTCTATAAAACAACATATACTTGAATCTTATTTTCTTAAATTCATTCATCCACTGTGGTTCTTTTTGGTGTTTTTTTGTTGTTGTTGTTGTTGTTTTGTTAAATTTATGTGGGTGACATTGGACGGTAACAGTTACATAGGTTCCAGTTGTACAATTCTACATTACATTGTCTATGCATTGCATTATGTGCTCACCACCCAGAGTCAGCTCTCTTTCCATCACCATATATTTGATGATCCCTCCCTACTCCCCCACCCCTCCCCTACTCTCCCACCCACCTGCCCCCTTACCCTCAGGTAACCACTAAACAATTGACTGTGTCCATGAGTCTTTGTTTCTTTGTTACTTCCTGTTTTATATTCCACCTATAAGTGAAGTCATATGTTTCTTGATTCTTTCAGTCTGACTTATTTTGCTTAATTAGATGGCTTCAAGGTCCATCCATGTTGTCTATATTTCAGCTTTTTTATTGCTGAGTAGTATTCCATTGTGTACATGTACCACAACTTCTTTATCCAGTTATCTATCAAAGGACACTTTGGTTGTTTCCATGACTTGGCCACCATGAACAGTGCTGCAATGAACATTGGGGTACATATATCTTTGCAAATTAAGGTTTTCAGTTGTTTGGGGTAGATACCCAGGAGAGGGACTGCTGGGTCATATGGCAATTCCACTCCTAGTTTTTTGAGGAATCTCCATACTGCCTTTCATAGTGGTTGTACCAATTTACATTCCCACCAGCAGTGTATGAGGGTTCCTTTCTCTCCACAGCCTCTCCAGCACTTGTTATTCCCTGTCTTACTGATTATAGCCATTCTAACAGGTTTGAGGTGGTCTCTCTCATTGTGGTTTTAACTTGCATTTCCCTAATTGCTAGTGATATTGAGTACTTTTTAATATATCTATTGGCCATTTGTATGTCTTCATGGGAGAAGTGTCTGTTCAGGTCTTCTGCCCATTTTTAAAGTGGATCGTTTGGTTTTTCTGTTGTTGAGTTATGAGTTCTTTATATATTTTAGCCCCTTATCAGAGGCATTGTTTACAAATATTTTCTCCCATTCAGTTGGGTTTCCTTTTTACTTAGTTGATGGTTTCCTTTGCTGTGCAGAAGCATTTCAGTTTGATATAGTCCCATTCACTTACTTTTGCGTTTACTTCCCTTGCCTTTGAGGTCAAGTTCATCAAGTCCTCTCTGAATCCAAAGTCTATAAGTTTAGTACCAATGCTTTTTCTATGCAGGTTATTGTTTTGGGTCTTATGTAACCATTGTCTTTTGACTGACATTTAATCCACTTAAAGTAATTACTGATAAAAGAACTTATTATTACCACTTTGTTCATTGTTTTCTGCTTTTATAGTCTTTTTTTGCTCCTCTTTTCCACTACTCCTTTGTGTGTTAATGATTTTTTTATATTGATATGCTTTAATGCCTTTTTTTTCTTTTGTGTATCTTTTATAGGTATTGTTTTTGTGGTAATGGAGCTTAGACATAAAATAGAGGTTTTTTTTTGTTTTTGTTTTTTTTTTTTAAAGTCTGAATTAAATTTTATTTCACATTGATAGAAACAGTGAAAAAGATTTACATTTTTCCCAAATTACAGCACATTTCAACTGAATATCCCTTGCTATAAAATAGATGTTAAATTAGATCTTGCTGATTTGTGTAACTGAAGTAACAGTTGATAGTCATGAAGGAAAGTAGAATGACCTATTAAATGATTGTTTAAAATTTTTAAATCCAGACATAAACATATGGCTTCATTATTAACATTCTATATAAGTCAATTACTAAATTTTTAAAAATATCCATTAGCACCCATTTATAATGATGCATTCCTAATATTGTTTTAATCTGTTGGAATACAGCAGAAAAATTAACAGTTCAGAAATATCAAGTGCATATTTCTGCTACATATTAAATTGGGTGGTAACTACACCATATGTATTGAATTCTGACTAAACTGCATAGACCATAAATCTGTTTTCAAATAGTATTTACCAATCATCTAAAAAATTTGACTATTTAAAATAAAACAATTGCTACTTTTATGGATGCACAAAAACTAATTTTTAAAAACACCATCCAGCGTGAATATTTCAAGTCCATTGGCAGATAAAAGCAAAATTTTCTAATGAACTGTTCATTTACTACAGTAGTTGATTTCAAACACATGTAGAAAATAAGTAACCTAAAACTCTATGCCACAAAGAGAATAATCTTAAAGCAAATCATC
>PVKE010040290.1:0-14656 GCA_004027555.1 Craseonycteris thonglongyai
TCTCTAACTTCAAAACCATCTGCTCTTGCATACCATACTCGCCGGTGGATCTATACTTGAATCGTATTCATAATGTGGCCGCTGATGGTGCTCTAAATAGCCATTCCTCAGTATATTGTGCAAACAACATGCTGCAATTACAAGTTGTTCACATGTTTCAGGTGTGACAGCAACGGGAGAGTAGAATACTCAAAAAATTTGACTCAATAGCCCAAATGCATTTTCCGTTACTCTGTGAGCATGAGTTAACCTGTAGTTGAAGATGACTGTAGATTTTTCTCCTCGAGCTGTTATTTTACAGTATGGTTTCATGCCACGTTTGTGTAATCTGAAAGCTTCATCTCCAACTATAACATAGGGCACTACTTTATTCGAACCAGGAAGTCTCTCATCTGGAGGAAATATATTTCCTGAAAGCACTTGTTTCCCCATGACAGACATTGCGAAAAATCCACTGTCCCCCTCTTTTCCATATGACCCAACGTCTATCTATTGCTATAAATTTACAGTTGGCATCAACCAAAGCAAGTAATACAACAGAAAAGTACTCCTTATAATAAAAAAACGTATACGGCGCTCTTCTTTGTCTTCTCATCTGCAACTTAGTCAGATCAATTTTAGTGGTTATTTGGACCCTGTAATCTAAACTCACCGTGAAATTGCCCTTAGCGCCCTCCCAGCTCCGCATGCTGAAATAATTGCTCTGCGTGCCACTTTGGGCACGTGTGCCATAGGTTCCCCACCCCCGCCTTAGTGTGTGGATTGCTACACTGGAAAGCTGAACAGTTGCAAAATGTTGAAAAATTATTGACGAGTGTAAAAATTGCAATATCTTTAAAATCAGTAAATATTGACTAGTATATTAAAAACAAACAAACAAATTATTTTAGCTATTTGGGGCCCCTTGCAATTCCATAGAAATTTGAAAATTGACTTTTTCATTTCTGAACCAAAGAACCATTGAAAATTTAATAGGGTTTGCATCGAATCTGTAGATCATTTTTAGTAGTATTGACATCTTAATATTTTTATCATTAGTATTATTGATATATTCCTTGGATATTTAGTATAATACTTATGTAAAGCTTCCTCGGCCTGTGTTTGTTTGGTGTTTATTATTCATGGGCATATTTCAAATTCTGATTCAATTCTTCATTGTTATTATATCTTCCAATGCATGTTTATGGGATTCTATCTGTTTGTTTAGGTCTTCTTTAATTTATTTCAGTAATACTTTGTAGTTTTCTGTGTACTAGTCTTTCACCTTCTTAGTTAAATTAATTTCAAGGCAAAGAAATATAATATAATGAATATGTATAATCACCACCCAACTTAAGAAATACAGCTCAATAAATAGTTAAAACCTCTCTGACTTCATTCTGTCCTTCCCTCAGAAGTAGCTGCCCCTTGGGAAGCTGGGGTGGCTCAGTGGGTTAAGTGCTCTCTTTGCAGCACCGGGCACCGGGGATCAAATCCCAGCCCCAACCGGTGCGGAACTATATGCTGAACTGGGAGCTCCCCCAGTTCAGTTCCCTCTGTGTCTCTGTCTCTGTGTATCTCTCTCTCTCTCTCTCTCTCTCTCTCTCTCTCTGTCAAAAAGAAAGAAAGAAAGAAAGAAAGAAAGAAAGAAAGAAAGAAAGAAAGAAAGAAAGAAAGAAAGAAAGAAAGAAAGAAACGTAGCTACCCCTTAAATACAGTGTCTATCATTTTCTTACTTGGTATAGTAGTCAGAATAATAGCTCCCCAAAGATATCTGTGACTTAATTCTCAGAACCTGTGAGCATGTTACTCTATGGCAAAAAAGCCTTTGTAGATCTTGGGATGGTGAGATTATCTTTGATTATCTGGTGGGCCCGATATAATCAGAAGGTCCTTGTAAGTGAAAGAGAGAGGCAAGACCTCTTGCACATATATTTCTCCAAGAGCCAGATAAGCCCCAGTGTCTTCAGCTTTCAGGACCTGGAGATATCTCCAATGTTCTGGAACACATTTCTCTGTGGAATGTAATTTATTAGAGATCCCTCTGTCACCTTAGGAACTTGATACAGGGGATTAACGCATATTATAATCAGTTGACTTCTTGGGGAGATGAGAAGTTTTATTAGAGAAATTATCTAGGCAAATGGCTGCAGATCTAATCAATCCCAGTAGTATGTAGAAAGTAAAATATATAGAGAGGAAATGAAGGCAAAACATTACCTTTATATCATATAGATTTCTGTGTCTCCAGAGGCTAGAACTTTTTACAGGATCACTGAGAAGTCCAGGGGAGATTTATTTCTTCACGTTGATTTATCAACAGCTGAGAGTTTGATGTAATCTTTCATCATGGTTGCAGATTTTTCAATTTCTCCTGGTATTTTCATGGCTGTGTTATTAGAGGCTTACTCCTTTAGAATTGTTATATGTCTTCAGT
Organism: Craseonycteris thonglongyai; assembly: GCA_004027555.1. Classification (NCBI taxonomy): domain Eukaryota; kingdom Metazoa; phylum Chordata; class Mammalia; order Chiroptera; family Craseonycteridae; genus Craseonycteris; species Craseonycteris thonglongyai. The sequence goes on from PVKE010040290.1 coordinate 2,417, forward strand.
GAATCGTTTGAATTGTTTAGCTATTATGTAGTGACCTTCTTTGTCAGATAAGTTTTAAAAATCCACCTAAAATACTATACTGAACAAGATGAACACTATTAAAAGAAAATGTGACAACTACATTAATATCAGAGGAAAAACATTAAAACAAAGCATTATTAGAGATAACCTTTGTCTTATAACTAGTGAATTTTGCTAACTTTATAATTAGTAGTTATACTTGGATCTATTTTTTTCATTTTATCCCTTTTATCCTTTTTATATAGTTCTTTTCTCTCCTTTCCTGCCTTTATTTATTGAGTTTTGAAATTTACCCCCCTTTTCCCATTTTTGTGTTTCAGAAGTTATACAATTCATCTCAGGAGTTTTTCTTAAATATTTTCTTAAATATTTTCAACATGCCCATTTACCTTAATAAAGCTTAAACTAAATTAATAGCTATTCTTTCTTTCTGAATAATTAACAAAACTTAGAACACTTTAATTCTGATTACTCTCTCTACAGTTAGAATATTAGTACTACCTAGTGTTTTGTTGCACATTATTTTGTATCTCCACTAGTCATGATCATTTTACTTTTTAATAAGGTTAGTAGTTTCACCACTATCGGTATTAGTTTCTTTGCTGGTCATTACTATTTTTACCTCATTCCTTCCTTCTGATTCTAATATCCTTTACAAGTTCTTTTTAGAACCATCTATTGGAGGCAGACTCTCTCAATCATAGTCTAACAATGTTTTTACTTGATGCTCATCCTTGAGTTGTAATTTATATGTGTCTGGTATCTGAGATTGGAAAGTATTTTCTGCTGGCTTCTTCCTTCTGTGGTTGCTAAATGACATTCTTTAGTGGGTAACCATCTCTGGTTGCATTTAAGATTTTTCTTTGCTTTTGGGTGATTGTGTGTTTTCTTTGTCTGTTTTGTTTTTTCTTTTCTTTTATTGTTAAATTTTTTAGGGTTACATTGGTTAGTAATAATTACATAGGTTCCAGGTATACATCTCTTTCCATCACCCATATATTTAGCTCCCTCTCTCCTCTCCCACTTCCTTCCCCTTTATCTTTAGGTAACCACTAAACTACGAACTGTCGGTAAATTTTTTTTTTTTTTTTTAAGATTTATTTATTGTTTTTGACAGAGAGAGAGAGATAAAGAGAGAAGGGGGAGGGCCCAGAACAGTCTCAAAAGTTGCACATCATCGGTTTTTCCACATAGTTTTATTCCACAGGTGGGCTTGGTGCTGCACAGGGCAGGAACTGGGCCAGGGTCTTCACCCTGGTGAGAACTGAACTGGGGGAACTCCCCAGTTCAGCATATGGGTCCACATGGGCCAGGGCCAGGATTCAATCCTCGGTCCCCGGGGCTGCAAAGTGAGCACCTAACCCACTGAGCCATCCTGGCTTCCCCTGTCGGTGAATTTTTGTTTGTTTGCTGCTTTCAGTTTTATATTATACAAATGAGTGAAGTCATGTGGTTCTTAGCCATTTCTGTCTAATTTCACTAAGCATGATAATCTCAAGTTTCATCCATGTTGTTGCAAATGGCAGAATTTTATCTTTTGCCTTTTTGCAATTTCACTGCAATACCCTGGTATCTTTTGATTTTTCTGTTTGGAATTTTATGGTGCTTCTTGAACCTGAAAGTTGTTGATTTTCATTAGACCTAAAGCGTTTTTATCTGTGGTATTTTTAAATTTGCTTTGATTATGTTCTCTCTTTTTTTCTTTTTCAGGAAATTCTATAAATATATGTAGAATGCTGGACCCTTTCATATTATAAAAATGTGTCCCTTAACCACCTTTGTATATTCCATCTCTTTATTTCTCTATACCTTAATATCTATAATCTATTTCAATACATATTTTAATTTGCTAATTCTATTGGCTAGGTTTAATCTGCTACTTAACTAATACACTGATTTTTAAATTTCAATCATTATAGTTTTAATTTCTAAGAATTTTATTTAGTTCCTTTATAAAGCTGATGAGTTCTTTTTCAACAACAGCTTTCACAAGAATATATTTCTCAAGAATATAATTTTCTTTTTATGTCTTTATCACTTTAATATTTTATTTTTACTTTTTAGTTTTTAATTAATTGTTAAATTTATTGATGTGACATTAGTTAGTAAAAGTTACATAGGTTCCAGGTGTACAATTCTATATTACATTGTCTATGTATTGCATGTGTGCTCACTACCCAGAGTCAGTTCTCTTTCTATCACCATATATTTGATATTCCCCCACCCCCACCCTATCCCCAGCTCCTTACCCTCAGGTAACCACTAAAATATTGACCGTGTCCATGAGTTTTTGTTTCTTTGTTACTTTCAGTTTTTAAATATTTTTATTTATTTATTTTTATTTTTGACAGAGAGAGAGAGAGATACAGAGACAGAGACAGAGAGAGAACTGAACTGGGCGAGCTCCCAGTTCAGCATATGGTTCCGCGCGGGCGGCGCCGGGATTAGATCCTCAGTCCCCGGCGCTGCAAAGTGAGCACTTAACCCACTGAGCCATTCCGGCTTCCCCTACTTTCAGTTTTATCTTCCACATATGAGTGAAGTTATGTGATATTTGATGTTTTCAGTCTGACTTATTTCACTTAGCATGATGATCTCAAGGTCCATTGATGTTGGTGGTATTTCATCTTTTCTTATAGCTGAGTAATATTCCATTGTGTAAATGTACCACATCTTTATCCAGTTATCTATCAAAAGACACTTTGGTTGTTTCTACAACTTGGCCACCATGAACAGTGCTGCGATGAACATTGGGGTACATATATCTTTGCAGACTAAGGTTTCCAACTTTCTTTGGTAGATACCCAGAAGAGAATTGCTAGATCATATGGTAATTCTGTTCTTAATTTTTGGAGGAGCCTCCATACTGTCCTTCTAGTGATTATACCAATTTGCACTTCCACCAGCTGTGTATGAGGGTTCCTTTTTGTCCACAGCCTCTTCAGCATTTGTTAATCCTTGTCTTGTTGATTATAGCCATTCTAACAGGTGTGAGGTGGTATCTCATTGTGGTTTTAATTTGTGTTTCCCTATTAGCTAGTGAAGTTGAACATTTTTTTCATATCTCTGTTGTCTGTTTGTATGTCTTCATGGGAGAAGTGTTTGTTCATGTCTTCTGTTCATTTTTCAAATAAACTGTTTTTTTGTTGAGTTGAATGAGTATATATATATATGTGTGTGTGTGTGTGTGTGTATATATGTATACATATGTATATATATGTATATATATGTATACATATATACACACACATTTTTTCCTTTTTTAATGTATTAATCCCTTATCAGAGGCCTTGTTTGCAAATATTTTCTCCCATTTGGTTAGTTGCCTCTTTGCTATGTTGATGCTTTCTTCTGCTGGGCAGAAGCTTTTTAGTTTGATATAGTCCCAAGGTCTATAAGTTTAGTACTGATGTTTTCTTCTGTGCAGTTGAGTGTTTTGGGTCTTATGTGGAGTTTTATGATACATCCTGAGTTAGTTTTAGTATATAGTGATAATTCACAGTCCAGCTTTATTCTTTTGCATGTAATTTTTCAATTTTCCCAGCATCAATTACTGAAGAGGCTTTCTTTTCTTGTATATTTTTCGCTCCTTTGTCAAAAATTATATGTCCATATATTTTTGTTTTATTTTATTTTATTTTTTTATTGTTTTTGACACAGAGAGAGAGTGAGAGACAGAGACAGAGATAGGGGGGAGGGCCCAGAGCAGTCTCCATAGTTGCACATCATTGGTTTTCCAACATAGTTTTATTCCACAGGTGGGCGTGGGGCTGCACAGGGCAGGAACTGGGCCGGGGTCTTTACCCCAGTGAGAATTGAACTGGGGTCACTCCCCAGTTCAGCATATGGGTCCACATGGGCCAGGGCCAGGATTCAATCCTCGGTCCCCAGGCCTCCAAAGTGAGCGCTTAACCCACTGAGCCATCTCGGTTTCCCCTAATGTCCATATATTTGTGAACTTATTTCTGAGTTTTCAACTGTGGTCCATTGGTCTCTGTGTCTGATTTTCTGCTAATACCAAGCTGTTTTGATTATTGACTCTTTGTAGTATAGACTGAAATTGGGAGTGTGATGCCTCCAGCCTTATTCTTTTTTCGTAAGATTGCTTTGGTGATTCAGGGTCTTTTGTAGTTCCATGTGAATCTGATAAGTTTTTGGTTTTTTTTAATCTATTTCTCAAAAGTATGTCTCTGGGATTTTGAGGGGAATTGCATTATGTGTGTATTGCTTTGGGTAATATGGCTGTTTTAACGATGTTGAGTCTTCAAATCCATGAACACGGTATACCTTTTCACTTCTTTGTGTCTTCAATTTCTTTTTATAATGTCTTATAGTTTTCAGTGTATAAATCCTTCGTATTCTCTGTTAAGTTTATACCCAGGTATTTTATTCTTTTTGTTACAATCACAAAAGGTATTGTTTTTCTCATTTCTTTTTCTGAAGTTCTGTTGTTGGTGTATAAAAGTGCAATAAAATTTTGTACATTGATTTTGTATCCTGCAACTTCATTGTATTTGTTTATTATTTTGAATACTTTTCTGGTGAAGTCTTTAGGATTTTCTAATATAAAGGATCATGTCGCCTGCAAAAAGTGACACTTTAACTACTCTTCCAATTTGGATGCCTTTTAATTCTTTCTCTTTTCTGATTACTCTGATGGAAACTTCCAGCGCTGTGTTGAATCATAGTGGTGACAGAAAACATCCCTGTCATGTTCCTGACTTTAGAAGAAAAGGTTCAGTTTTTCCCCATTCACTATGATATTCACTGAGGTTTGTCATATATGGCCTTTATTATGTTTAGGTACTTTCCTTCTATGCCAATTATATTAAGTGTTTTGATCATAAATTGATGTTGTATCTTGTCAAGTGCTTTTTCTGCATCAATTGATATGATCATCTGATTTTCTCTTTTGTTCATGTGGTGTATCACATTGCTTGATTTGTGTATGTTGAATCATTCTTGTATCTCTGGGATGAATCTCGCTTTATCATGATGTATGATCTTTTTAATGCATTGTTGTATTCTCTTTGCTAGTATTTTGTTTAAGACTTTTGTACATTTGTTCATCAGAGAGATTGGTCTAGAGTTTTCTTTTTTTGTTTGTTGTCCTTACCAGGCATTGGTATTAGGGTAATGTTTGCCTTGTAGAATGGGTTGGGAAGTACTGCCTCTTCTTTAATTTTTTGAAAGAGTTTGAGGAAGATAGGTATTAGTTCCTCTTTGAATGCCTAGTGAGACCATCTGGTCCTGGACTCCTGCTTTTGGAGAGGTTTGGGATGGTTGTTTTAATTTCCTTACTGTTCATCGATCTTTTTAGGCTATCCAATTCTTCCTGATTCAGTCTAGGTAAACTATATTTTCTAGTATCTTGTCCATTTCTTCTGGGTTGCTAAATTTGGTGGCGTATAGCCCTTCATAGTATTTACGATGATTCTTAATGTTTCTTGGTATCAGTTGTAATTTCCCCTGTGTCAATTTTGGTTATTTGTATCTCTCCTCTTTTTTTTCTTGGCGAGCCTAGCCAGGACATTGTCAATTTTACTAAGTTTTCAAAGAACCAGCTCCATGTTGCCTTAATTTTTTCTATTTTCTATTTCATTTAGTTCTCTAATTTTTGTTATTTTCATCTTTCTTCTGACTTTGAGGTTTTTTTTTGTTGTTGTTGTTTTGTTTGTTTTGCTATGTGTTTAAGATGAGATGTTAGGTCATTTACTTGTAATTTTTCATGTTTCTTAAGATAGGTCTGTAATGATATAAATTTTCTTCTTATTACTGCTTTCTCTGCATCCCATTAATTTTGATATCTTGTGTTTTTATTGTCATTGGTTTCTGTGTATTTTTAATCTATTTCTTCTTAATTTTTAAAGACATTTTATTGTTTGAGAAAAGCTAAAAGAGATGGGCGGGGGGGAGGGGGGCAGAGCAGTCTCCATAGTTGTACATTTGTTTGACATGGTTTTATTCCACTCAGATGGATGTGGGGCCACATAGGCTGAAACTGAACTGGAGGTCTCCCACATGGGAGGTGAAATCCTTTGCCACCATCCTGGTAGTTAGGACCACTTGTGCCAGTGTCCAGCATACAGATTTGCATGGGCTGGGGCCAGGATTTGATCTCCAGATTTTGTGGTTGCAAGGCAAGAGCTCAACCTGATGAGCAATTCTGGCACCCTTCGTATTTCTTTTTTGATCCTGTCATTTTTTAATAACATGTTGTTTAGTATTTATGTACATGTTTTTCTCTGCTTTCTTTTTGTAGTTGATCTCCAATTTCAAAGCTTTGTGGTCAGAGACTAAACTTAGTATGATAGCAACCTTCTTAAATTTTCTGAGGCTACCTTTGTGTCCCAACATGTGGTCTATTCTTGAAAATGTTCCATGTGCACCAGAAAATAACATATAGTCATATGTTATAGGATGAAGTATCCTCTAAATGTTAATTATGTCCAATTTCTGTAATGTACTATTTAAAGCTGATATTTCCTTATTTATTTTCTGTTTGGATGATCTGTCCATGGCTGTCAAGGGGATGTTTAGGTCTCTACTAAAATTGTGTTTTGTCAATTTTTCCTTTTAGTTCTGTTAGTACTTGCTTTGTAAATTTTGGTGCTTCCTAATTGGAGGCATATATATTAATGGGTCATATCTTCTTATGGTATTATCCCATTATCATTATGAAATGTCCATCTTTGTCTCTTATTACATTTTTGGTCCTGAAGTCTGTTTCATCAGATTTAAGTATGGCTACAGCTGCTTTTCTCTGGTTGCTGTTTGCTTGGAGTATTGTTGTTCACTCTTTAACTTTGAATCCTGTATTTGTCCCTCTGGCTAAAATGTGTCTCTTGGAGGCCGCATAAGGTTTTTCTAAATCCAGTCTGTTCCTCTGTTTCCTTTTATTGGTGAGTTGAGTCCATTTACATTTAGGGTAATGATTGATATATGAGGATTTCCTGTAGCCATTTTACCTTTTGTTTTCTGGTAGTTCTTTGTTTTAATTGCTTCTTTGCTTTTTTCTTTCTGTCAGTTATTTTAGTTTGGTGGTTTTTAATGATCTTCTCTTCTGTTTTCTCTTTTATATATGTGCCTCAGTTCTGAGTTTTTTGGAGTGGTTACTATGAAGTTTACATGAAAGAAAGTTTTATATATGCAGTGGTTCCTATCTTAATTGTTTTTTAAATAGCTATCTGGCAATTTTATTATAAAGTTTTTGTTTTTCTATTGTTGGATGTTATTAGGTTTTTTTCTTCATGTGTTTTGTAATTTTTATTGAGCAGTCATTTTAGGGGGACTTAATCAGTAGAAGTTGTATAAGGCCTAATTTGGAGCTGTGTCTTGTTTGAGAGAGTGGTATTTATTTCTGCCAAATATCTCAGAGTTACTGCCAGCTCTGAAGCTCTTTGCACCAAAATGATCAAATCCAATTACAATGGTAATAAATTTAAATTGGATCCCACAAAATATTCAAATTCATATTCCAGTCTACGTAACTGGTTTTGGTTACAAATTCTTTGGGAAATTATTTTTTCATCCAAGGCTAGGTCTCTTAATTTTACTCTTGCCAATAAGTGTTTTTTGTTTTTGCTTTTGTTTTCTTTTTAATCTTGCTTATAATCCTGGATTTCTCTCTCTCTTTCCCTCTCTAACTTAGTTATTACTCCCAGCTTCAAACATGCCTAGAGACTTATTCTGTCTCTGCATGGCTAGTATCTGAACTGATATGTTATGAAAAGCATCAACCATTACCACTGCTTCCCCATCCCAAGCAACTACAGCACGAACACCTTATTATATGAGTCTGGGTTACAAGGATTGATGCCCTGGATATTTTTTTACTTTCTTGATAGCTCAGTCATGTTTTAAAAAATTATGTTTGTTTTAGAGAGTAGACAACTGGGCACCAAGGGCTTGGGGTGGGGGGAAGAGGGATAGTTTGGTAAAAGGGTACAAACTTTCTATTATAAGATGAATAATGTCTGAGGATCTAATGTAAAACATGGTGACTATAGTTGATAATACTCTACTATATATATGAAATTTGTTAAGAAAGTAGAACTTAAATGTCCTCTTTCACACACACACATAAATATGTAAGGTGATAGATGAATTAATTAGATGGGGAAAATCCCTTCACAATGTACACTCATATGTATATTAAATCACCACAATATATACTTTAAATATCTTATACAATTTTATCTTTTAATTATACCTCAATAAAGCCAAAATAAAAAAATTAGGAAATATTTTTAAAGTGTTAATTTCAGGACTTACTAATGTTTTGTATCAGGAGGATTTTCAGATTTTCCAGTTTCCCCCCAGAAATAGAAGGGGTCAAAGTGGGTTTATTGATCTTTTCTAGGTATCCTATAACTTTAGAAAAAAATCCAGTTCAGTTCAGCAAACAATTTTTGAATGACTTGTATGTACCAGGTGTAATACTATTTAGACAAATCACTAGTTTTCTAGAAAAATGCCACTTTCATTCATAAAATAAAACAAATATGCTTATCTTTCTCACTGTCCTTCTGCAACTGTTAATTAAAAAAGTCATATTATATCAAAGGCATCAACAGATAAGTTATATAGTACTTTAGATAAAAATTTCTATATTCAGATAAAATTCCAGCACTTAACCCCCTGCTTCTACAATGTATAGATTTCTTTATCATTATTAATAGCAAAAAGAAAATTAGTGGAACAGTTACATTAAAATTCATAGTTTTCAAAATTGTATGTTTCTTTTCTTTGTGTTTAGATTTTCTTTTACCTCAATTTAAGAGATGTGATAATATGTGGTCAAGTTTGTCATTCCTGGATGCTGATGACACAAGCAAGCTCATTGTGGAATGGTGTAAGTAGACACTAACTACATGAAGCTATGATTTTACCTCATGTGCCACTTATCAATGGGGATATGTTCTGAGAAATGTGTGGTTAGGCAATTTTGTCAATTGATGCAACCTCGTAGAATGTACTTACTACACAAACCTAGATGGCATAATCTACTATAGGCTATCTGGCATAGCCTATTGCTCCCAGGTTACAAACCTGTACAGCATGTTACTATAGAAAACAACATGAGATTAAATCAAGTACAAAAAATATATATATAATGCAAGCAAGAGATATAAACACGAGATGTATGAGGCTGATGCTGACATAACATGGCATAATATTTTATAACAAACTTTTTTTTTATAAGTAGAAAGAATACATTCAAAAATAATGATAAAAAGTATAATGTCATAAATGCATAAACCAGTAACAAATCATTTATTATCAAGCATTATGTACTGTATATAACTGTACATGCTGTATGTTTATAAGACTGATAGCACAGTAGGTTTGTTTATACCAGCATCACCACAAACACATGAGTAAGGAGTGGTGCCAAGATAGTTATGACATCACAAGGTGATAGGAATTTTTTAGCTCCTTTATAACCTTATGGGACCACTTTCAGATACATTGTCTATCATTGACTGAAACATCGTTTTGTGGTTCATGACTGTATTTTAGTTCTTATAGGAGAATGGATTGCTATTAAGCCAAATGCAGAAGTGACTACCTTCTTCTCTGCTTCCCCCTATGTGTTCACTAAGATTAGGTGGACTTGTTTCTCTTTTGTGCAAGCACAAGCCTGATGGATGAGATAAAAAGATAATGTAATTTAAACAGATACATTATTAGTATTTTCTTATTTAAATGGTAGTAATAAATTGAATATTATTTTTGGATTGAAACAAAGTTTTATTGTATCCATTAGGCTTACCAATGCCTAACTCAGGGTACTACAGAGATAAATTGAGAAAATGCAAGTAAAGTCCTGAGTATACAGCCTGTATGTAAGCAGTATGCAATAAATTATTAGCTACTATCATTATTTTAAAATCATGACAAAGCAGCCCAAAATATGGAGTAAAGGAAAAAACAACTGAGCATCAAATAGGGCTAAAATACACAACACATATACTAAGTTTGTTTGATACTCTTAGTAGATTTGCAAGCACATAGACACACATTCAGGCATTTTCTAATATGGACTTCTAGGCTGGTGCCTCTGTACTATTGTTGTCATTATACTGTTTTGGTACTATTCTTGTAACCTAGAACATTCCATTTTTCTAATTCCAAAAAGACATTGGAAAAAGTTCTCAGCCAATAACAAAAATAAGCATGTATTATTCCTGATGACTTCTCTTTTCTGTTTCATGGATGATACTTTACTCTCAACAGCTATGATAATTTATGCAGTGGCAACATTTTCTTTGTTGCCTAAAGTCCATTTAACAGATGACTTTACCACAGCTCCTTAAGTGCTGATGATTAGATGGCTAATAATATCACATGCTCAGACTCAGCTATGAATAGATGGCCAGAGCCATTCTCCAAAAACTCAGACACTTACACAAAGAAATTCAGAAGAGTTGACAAGATGCCAGAGTCTCTAGCTTCACATGAGGTCAGACAATTAAGTTTGTTAACTTGCCACTGTGCACTTACATTGATAGCACTGTACAGACAACTCAGTAAGGTTTCATAAGCTTGGTATATCTGTGTCTCATAGCTGTGTCCATGTCGATGTGAGGTAATGTCTTGCTGAATGGCATTCATTATTGTTGCATGTTTTTATGTGCCTTTGTGAGAATGTCGGAGCTTGAGATTGCCAAGACCTTTTAGAGTGGCAAGATGATGTTTTAGGCTGTGTTATCTCTTGTGAAAAAACATGGGTGTATGCCCCTGAAATAAAGCATCAAAGTACACAATGGAAGTCATCCAATTCTCCATGCCAAAAGTGTTGTCATTCCAAAGCAAGAGTCAAAATGATGATGTTAACCTTTTTTAATATCAGAGAGATTGTTCATTTTGAATTTGTACCAATTGGACAAACAGTCAACCAAGTTGACTATTTTGAAGCGCTGGAAAGTCAGCATGAAAAAGTTAGATGAGAACAACTTGAACCTTTTCCCAACAACTCATAGCTCTTGCATCATGAAAATGTACCAACTCACACACTACTGTCTGGGAGGGAGTTTTCAGCCAGTAGACAAATATCTGAATTGCAACACTCTCCCCACTCACCTGATCTGGCCCCCAGACTTTTTCTTTACCCAAAGATAAAGGAAATATTGAAATAAAGACATTTTGATGACATTCAGGACATCAAGGGTAATATGATGAGGGCACTGAAGGCCATTTCAGAAAAAGAGTTCCAAAAGTGCTTTGAAAGTTGCTCTCAGTGCTGGCATTGGCACATAGCTTCCTAAGGGGAGTACTTTGAAGGTAACCATAGTGCTACTCAGCAATGAGGTATGTAGCACTTTTTCTAGGATGAGTTTGTGAACTTAATGGCTGAACTCGTAAGTAGGTCAGCTCAACTTCTTTATATCCCATCAGAGCCTGTCCTATTCTTTGGCTGTACTGTTTTCTTTTCATATCGTGCAACAGTAGCAAAAAGAAAATGTGCTTTTGTTTTAGCTAACCCATCTTAGCTAAAAAAATTATGTATTCCTGTGTTAAATCTATTTTTAGTTTAAGGCAGTTATTCTTAAACTTTAGCATGTATCAGAATCATCTGAAGGTATTATTAAAAGACCGCTGAATATCACCCCCAGAGTTTCTGATTTAGTAAGTTTGGGATGGGGATTGAAAATTTGCAATTCCAACAAGTTCCTGGATGCTGCTGATGCTGCTAATCCTAGGACTACACTGTGAGAAGCACTGGTTTAAAGTAAAAAATGTCTTACTTATATGACAGATTGGGGATGTTCACATTTTCCTTTGAAGTTAAAAAGAAAAAAAGAATGAACCCAAATGCTCTGGGAAAGAAAGAATGTGTATACTATTAAGATCAGGACAAATCCTGCAGGAGCCTTGGCTGAAGAAGCCAGCAATTTTGGCAAGAGACTTCACTGGGTAAAGATGGATAATACATGAACACATGGCCTTGAAGAACAAAGCTAGGATACGAGGCTAAGTTTCTTTATATTCAGAAAATTTCTCTTTCTACAATTCTATGTTGCCCATCATTTTCAATTATTTTTGCCTTTATTTGTGAATGCTCAAATGTGGCACAACTATAACAAATATTTTTAATTTTTTTTTTTTTTTTTTTTTTTTTTTTTTTTTTTTTTTTTTTTTTTTTTTTTTTTTTTTTTTTTTTTTTTTTTTTTTTTTTTTTTTTTTTTTTTTTTTTTTTTTTTTTTTTTTTTTTTT